>JAHWFP010174069.1:0-17532 GCA_023313725.1 Lithobius niger | reverse complement strand
TCCAGTCTGACGTTCTAAATATTGTGAAGCCATTGTGATTTTTGGATAGGTTTGAACTTCTGAGCAAATGGTAGCCCATTTATGGACACAATGGGGAACTGCAGGTTGATTCTGGTCAGTTGGCTACGATTGGCTCTCTTAATACTGTAATCGAGAAAAGTATCAAGTTTTCAATCAAGTCTGCTTTGTGGGTTTGATTCAGGAATTAGAGATGAGCTAACAAACTACTTTGGAATACGTTGATTACGGAATAGTGCTAGAAACATCATGCTTGTATAGCTGACGTAGATGAGATTCGACATAGCCTACAGCTAAATTGGAGATTTACAGCTAGATTGGAGATGTCATACATTCTAAATTAATTTTCAAACTTAAAAGATGTGGATTTGGAGGAAATCTTATCCAATGGATTGGAGCCTTCATTTCTGGTCGTACTCAGCGAACAATTGTAGACCGTGTTCTTTCTAATTCGTCACCAGTCATTAGTGGTGTTCCCCAAGGGTCGGTTCAGGGACCATTGCTATTTGTCCTTTTTCTGAATGACTTAACCAGCCCAATTTCCATGGTTTCTCAAGAGAAATTCGCCGACGACTTGAAACTGCACTCACCAATAATCACTAATGACGACAGCCTTAGACTCCAACTTTGTACTGACTCCATTTCCGAATGGTCAAAAACCTGGCAACTACCTCTTTCAACTTCAAAATGCCGTAGTTTTTCCTTTGGGAAACAAACTGTTGATTTTAACTACAGTCTTGAGACTACAGGCCTGGAGGTCGTAAAAAAATGCTTTAAGGACCTCGGTGTCTGGTTTCAGGATGACCTCAAATTTACTACACATTGTGACCACATCGCCGCTATGACCAGTCGCAGAGCTGCAATTGTTCAACGCTGCTTTAACTCGGGTAACTCTGAAACTAAACTTTGGGCCTTTAAAATCTATGTTCGCCCAGTTCTGGAGTATGCAAGCCAGATCTGGTCACCAAGACTTTTGAAGGACATTGACAAAATCGAAGCGGTCCAGAGGAGATATACAAAAAGATTTCCTGGACTAGGAACGAAACCTTATTGCGAGCGACTAAAAATACTCAAACTCGACACCCTCGAATGCAGACGTCTGAAGGCTGATCTCATCCTTACTTTCAAAATTATTCACTGTTTACTCCCAGTCGATTTACCGCTCTTTGATTTTCGTACTGAGACTCGAACCCGGGGAAATGACTTTAGGCTTGTAAATCCCAAGTATAACCTGAATTGCAGGAGGGCATTTTTTGGTCTGAGAATGGTTCCTGTTTGGAACTCGCTCCCAAATGACATTGTTTCGGCACCGTCGTTACATTTCTTCCGCAAAAAACTTAATACGTGTGATTTAAGGGCACACTTATTGCGCCCTGAAAACTGCCCTTGAGGCCAGTCACCCCTATTCTCCTTAATTCCAAATTTCTTCTTTTTAATTCCTTTTTCTTCTCCCCAGACGGTTTTTAATTCTTCTTAAATTTCGACGAGCATTTGCTAATGCGAATTTGCTTAAGTTTGTTTTTAAAATTTGGCGTGCTGTTAGTGGTCCACCAGGACCCTTGCACGTCCACTTTGCTCTTTTAAATGGTTCAAAGAAAGTCTTATTATTATATTATTATTATTATTATAGCTGACGTAGATGAGATTCGACATAGCCTACAGCTAAATTGGAGATTTACCCGAGTGATTTAGAACAAAATAATTTTTCACGTGCATGTGAAATTCTGCAAAGTGTTATGAAAAAATGTCTGTGAAATATTTTTAGGCGTGTATAAAATAATACCTATTACAACATGAAGCTTGGAAGCCTAGATTTAAACAGTTTCTTTGGAAGATTGGCACAGGCAATCGAACAAAATGGAGTAGGCACTAGAGCTTTGTTTTGAAGCGGTAAAGCCCAAATAGTGTTCAAAGAAATACTCAGAAATGTGACATTTCGAATCTTATTGTGCTTCGTTATCAAGCATTAAAACAACAAGCGGAGTCTGTTTTGTTCATAATGAAAACATTTAAAAGTCCATAAAAATGGTCAAATAAGTCAAAATAAGTAATACCAATAAAAAATTAAACAAACTAAAATACTAACAAACTAAGACAGCACCAAAAACTCTCAGTAGGAGAGACTCACTACATCCCAGCAAATACAATTTAGTAGTGAGGATAGCTGATATCTCTTCGTAATTTATATTTTATTAGCCCTAACGGGAAATATCTGAAAAAAAAAACTCGTTTCAGGGGTAAATCAGAATATTTTTTAATTTATCTCTTTCTGGCTTATTATGGTTTGTTTCATTGTTATTTGATACTTGCTTTGACTTGTTAGTCTATTTCTGCTGGCTTTTAAATGTTTTTATTATGACCTAACCAGACTGCGTATTATTTGTATGGTTGATAACAGAACATAAGCTTCAAAACGTCTTATTTTGTATATTGCTTTATGCATTATTGCTTTACATCTTAACACTACTGTAATGCTTACTTCCAGTTTACAAGTAAGTTCATAAAAAAAACCCAACATGTCATTCCGTGAGGAACGATTTCAGGTCAATGATTTTTTTCCCCTCCTGCAACGAATGTGGGAATGTAGTGCTGAAGAAGGCAGTTTGGAACAGCCAAACTGCCTCGTTCAGCGCTGCATTCGTTATTTGCTTATTGTGTGCTTATAGTTGTTTGTTAAAGTTGGCAAAATCACCTTATATCACACTTATTTTCACAATCACATGAAATAACAAATATTTCAGTAAATTTTCGATAGTCAGCAGTCCTGGAGGTGTAATGGCTCAGGCGACTATCTTTCTTCAGGCTCCACAACAACACCTTGAATTTTCGTAGTCGGCAATGTGACATATTTGTTTGTATATTTATTATTTGTACCATTTTGTGTACCTTTTTAACTTTTTCATAAACTTTTTTAAAGCTTGTATTCTGCTTTTTGCTGTATTTAACTATTTTTTTTTCATTTTCTGTTTCCTTTTTTTTATCTGTAGTTAAATAGCCTACATCTGTAGTTACAATTGCAAAACGAATATAACACATGAATCGTAACTTATTTGCACTATGTTTTTTTTTAGAAACTGGTAACTTTAGCAATAATACGAGCCGACCAGCACCCATCAGTAAGTTTGCTTCTGTTTTATATAGTGTCTGACTGTTAAGAAATTGTCATAAGCTTTCAGCAACGAATAATTATTGAAGTTAATACTGGTCACTAAAGAAAATTAACTGTGTGGTTAATAACTTTCAAACAATGTGGTTAGATTGTTGTAGGCACCTTATATTTCAAAGAATACAAAATACTTGTCTTCATTTTGAAGGTATAACGTCAAAAAAAATAAAAGACAGGTCTGCAGGAAATCTTCATTTGGTGGCTTCCACTTGTTTTGGACCCCAACTCCCATCATTCTTTGCCGACATCCAGTGTGGCAGCCCCCAACTCCTATCATTCTTTGCCTACATCCAGTGTGGCAGCCCCCTACTCAAATCATTCTATGCCTACATTCAGTGTGGCAGCTCCGAACTCGTATCATTCTGTCCATACATCCAGTGTGGCAACCTCCAACTCCAATCCACTTTTTCTTTTCTTTCAAAATCGTTTAATCTCTCCAAACTCTCCTATCAACACTTTCCTAAAATTTTCCAAACTCTCCTAAACTCTCCACATTTTCCTAAACTCTCCCAAACTCCCCAAACTCTCTTAAACTCGTCAAACTCTCCTAAACTATCTACGTACACTTTCCTAAACTCTTCCAAACTCTCCTAAACTCTCCAATCTTTCTAAACTCTCCCGAAGTCTCCTAAACTCTCGAAACACTCTATAAACTCTTCAAACTCTCCTAAATTCTCCATATTTCCTGAACTCTTCTAAACTCTCTGAATCTCCTAAACCTTTTCAAACTCTTCTAAACCCTCCCAAATGCTCCTAATCTATTGTTAACTCATAAATTCTGCTAGACCCTCCCAAACGCTCCTAAACTATTACAAACTCATATACTCTCCTCAACCCAATTGTTGCTGAAATGCTGTACTTCAAGTCTGGCTCCTGAAGCGGACATCCTTCTCAGGAAAAAAGTGCGCTCATTTCGGATCTATGCTCACTTCAGGAATGTGATCCACTCTGCCATATTTTTAAAACTTTTTATCTTTGTATTCTTTAGTTCCAGCAATGGCGTCTCGTGATGTTACTGTGGAGTTAATTGCTGTTCTTGATACTAGCAGTATGATTGCTTTGGGAAATGAAACAGATAGAATCTTGGCTTATATTACAACTTTTTGGACGAAGGTATGTTTCTCTATTGAGTTAAAATAAGTATTGCATTTGTCTCTTACAATAGTAGCCTACTGACACATTTAAAACCAGATGACAGTTACCATTGAAAGAATTGAGATTTTAGGTATGAAACTACGCAGTTTTCAAAAACAGAAAAATTTACATCATCATCCATGTCAGGGATGGCTCAAGGTAAATTTTGCGCCCGTGAAAGCTGGTTTTTTGGCAGCCCTCCTTAGCACCCCCTCCTGCCTTTTGATGATCTCATTTTGACTGTTGTTATCCCCCCCCCATTCTGTAACCAACAGAATTTCCCCAATGTGCGAAAATTGAGGGTATGCCTACCACCACTTCTTTTAAATTTAACACTCAGAAGATGTTTACATTTTAACATTTTTATTCAATTTTACTACAATTGTTGGCATCACTTTAATAACCACTTGAATTATACCCACGTACTAAAGTGCAAGGTTATTATCCGTACAACCACTACTTTTAAATTCAACACATGGCGGATATTTAATGTTACCATTTTTCAATTTTTGTACAGTTATTTATCTCATGATGGCTTTTGACAGCTTCCCACAATTCCACTTATCACCACGGGAATTTTCACAACAGACGACCGCGTGGGTATTTCACCTCCCTAAGACCGCTTCTTTTATATTAAATCTAACAAACGGCTGACAATAAAATGTAAGGTTGTTATTAGGTTTGTATAGAAATTTGTTAGCTTATTTTCCATTGCCAAACACAAAACCATCGTCTTGCAGTTTTGAATTATTAAAATTTGTATGTTTGAGCCAACTGATTCAGTCATAACTGATATTTTCAAATGAAAAGCAAATGTTTTCAAGTAAGAAGCTAATAAAAAATATTACCTGGATGTGTCCACCCCACATGATGGCCTTTAAGTTGACTCTTAGCCAAGCAATAGTATACATAAATACTACTTTTTCTATTTCTCCATTAATGGATTGACATATCGAGTTTGGGGAGGTTCAACAAGTCTGTAGGCAAGGCTCATGAGAAGTCCAGAAATGGAACGAGCTATTGTAATGGTACAGCTATTACAATAGACATGCTGTAAACTCCCTACAGAGCAACATTGTCTTGAACGTCTTATTCTGTGTGTTGTGTACTCATAAGTAAACCACCCAGATACCAGCCGACTATCAACTTCTTAATGCCCAAACACTTAGCTAGGAAACATCACTGAGCGCGGTAGCAGTCCTTATGTAATCCTCAGCATCAACTTCCATCAACATTAAATCTGAAACCCTGTTGTTCACAGAATTGACATGACTAAGCTCCATCAATTTAGCACTACCACATCGTGTAATCGTATCTCATTAAATAGCGACAATTAGTGCTCGACAATTAGAATTAGTGCTCTTTTAATAAAATAGTTTTAAATATTTGTATGTAGTTGGTAGAGTGAGCATCGACTGAATATGGATACATGATTATAAAGTGTTATAAATCTCTTATTGAACGAGCACTAATGAGCACTAATCAAGAACTAAAAAAGGTACAAATTGATCATTGAGCACGACCATTGGGCCTCCGCAGCCATCTTGGAGGGATTCCGAAGACAGTGCACTGCTTGCAAATCTATCCCAATCTGTAACACAGTGAGGATGATTCTGCGAAAGAGAAATGAAGATTCTTCCAGAGAAATTGTTCTCGCCAGGAGAATCTAAGTTCTCTTAGTCGAATCCGACGAAACTGTGTTACAAACACGGCCCGTCCGCCTCCCTGCACGAAATCGAGCATTCACTGCAAGAAAAGAGTGAGTGGACATAAGCAGGTAAGGGGAACGTTAGGTAGAGCGGAAGTGATGCAATAATTTGAATAAATGACTGCATTATGAGTTGGTGGGGTAATAAAAATGCGCCGTCGGTAAAGGAAGGGATCCCAATCTGTAACAGTTTCATCGGATTCGACTCAGAGAACTTAGATTCACATGGCGAGAACAAGTTCTCTGGGAGTATCTTCATTTTTATTGCTGTTGTTGCGGTTGGGACTCTTTGCCCTCATCTGGAGATCGAACCATTGAAACAATTTCCAACTTTTATAGCTTAGTATAGCTTCGTAGTTATGATCAAGGATCGTGGCTTTTAGAACGCTATTTTAACGTGACTACAATATTCTTGTTATTGTTGTTATTCTTGTTGGAAAAATTTTGATCTCACATAGGTAGCAGAATGATGAACAGTTTTTCACTTTTTATAGCTTAAACTGGAGGTATTAACAAGGACCAGGACCTTTTGAACGCTATTTTAATGTGATTACAATTTTCGTGTCTTTGTTGGGGGCGTCGGACGAACGTCTAACTGGAAAATCGTCTAATGGGATAATTGTCTAAAATCTGCCAAAATAAAAAATCTGGAAAAGCATCTAAACGGAATATCGTATAATGGATAATTGTATAATGGATAAACGTCTAATTGGATTAACGTCTAAATGCGGTTTTTGATGTTATATGTATAGCCGCAGCGAGCGCGGCAGGGATATTAGACGATTTTCCATTATACGAATTTCCAGTTAGACGCTTTTCCGTTATACGAATTTCCTGTTAGATGATATTCCGTTATACTGTTTTCCGTTATACGTTCTTCCAATTATGCGATTTTCCAGTTAGACGATTATCCTAATTGGGGAAATTTCGCTGACCTACAGATCGGTCCACAAAAAACTGACGACCCAAAATTTTCGAAGTCAACTTTTCTAGTTAGCACCCCTTAGAACCAGGAGAGAATAGAAACTTTTTCCTTAGATTTGATTTCTGTCCTCTCCTGGTTCTGAGGGTTGCTAACTAGGAAAATTGGACAAATTTTTGGTCATCAGTTTTTTGTGGATTAACCCGTATTAACCCGTATTAACCGATTTTCAATTTGTATAGCTTAAAGTGCAGGTTTTAACAAGGAAACAGGCCCTTTTGAACGCTGTTTTAATGTGACTGATTTCATCTCAATTACGCGTTCGAAATTATCTCGTATCAGTATTCTAGATATTTAATATACCTGAAATATCCCCTAGGAAAAAATAACATATATTAGTATTAAAAAACGCTTACTTGCGTAAAATACGGAAAGAGGTAAACAAGCCAATAAGCGAAAATCATACATTGGTGTAGTGTATGTAGTCTAGTTTATAAAGGAAAGAAAAGAACAAGCCACACATAGAAAATCATACACTAGAAATAACGTAGTACAGTAAGCCACCTTTATGCACTTACGTTTCGTCGGAGTGGCATGACCCGGATTCAAACTAGCCACCCAATTCGTTCCCAGATCACCGACGTAGAGCCTTTATCGCTATGGCCGCTCCTCCACTGACATAAAGTTAACTCTAGTTTGTGGGTGCCGGTCACGCTTTTAATACAGGTATCTAGATGTTACATATATATGTATCCATCATGAATGATTAACTGGATTGTGCACACATAAACCGGTGATGCTAACTATTAACTTGCAACAAACTAGTAAACGAACTGAAGCAGCTGCCGATGTATGGCACTGCCTGACACCCCACTGATTAACACTGTGCAAGTGTTTACTCTTTTCATGTGTAGCTACTGGCTAATAGAAATAACGTGGAGCATTAAGCCACTTGTACACCTAAGTTTTGTCGGAGCGGCATGACCCGGATTCAAACTGGCAATCCAATTCGATTATCAACGTAGTGCCTTTATTGCTGTAACCACTCCTCCACTGACATAAAGATGACTCACTGAAACCGTTATAAAGTCACAGCATTTAACCCAGATGAAGCTGTAAAAAAAACTTAATGCTCTAAAGGAGCTAATAAAAGAAAAAGACGTGAAAGCCATCAGTGTCTTACTACAGGGTTCAGACAAAACCTGGAGAACCTTGAAATCTTACGTAAAATGTGAAAGGAGCAACACTCTCAAGGAAATTTCAGGGAAAACAAGAAATTTTTTTGCAAAGCAGGGAAAAGACAGGGAAATTTGGAAAAATGCCTTTCTGTCTGAACTGTAAGTTTCATTGAGTGAGCAGATCAGAAACAAATCCTAGGCTAGTAATAAATATTTTAATTTGTGCTTTAATATGTTCCAGTATTTTAGATATAAATTCAATAAACCAAATCGCAGACTAGTACCAATATCTGTGATGAAAATGCGTTTAGTCCGTCTGGACTAGTTTCTAAACATCTGTTTTTTTGGATGTGGGATTATCTACATATATAATTACACAAGACCGCAGCGCATGCATCTGCAGCGCAGCCCAGCTATCCAGCAGCAAGTTGGACATACGATGCCATCTCCGCCATATACCGATGGAACAGCAAATTATAAGAGTAGCAGCCAAAGCCCGCTGAGATAGTAGCTGCGCCCGGAACGCAACGTCCAGCAGTGCGAACATACGATGCCATCTACCCGCCGAATGGCAAATTAAATGGGGAGGGGAGCGAGACGGCGCGGAATGAGCGAGCGAAGCGAGCGACTCCGCTAGTTTTCATATAATTATTAATAAAAACATTAGCTACTGCCTGTTTCCGTAACGAAACATCTTGTGAACACCTGGAAATTGCCAGTGAATGCATCTGGAAAATCTGGAAAAGTCAGGGAAATTGAGAATTAAAAAATTGTCTGAACGCTTTACTAATATGTGTACAAGTCTTAGTGTGACGCTTTTGGCTAACATGTCTACTACAATGTGCCTTTTAACTCGTTTAAAAAGGACAATTAAAATTCGTTGCCTAGGCCTACAGCATTTTATTCAATAAAAAGACAGAATTTAAACTTTAAAAATTTAAGTTTTATTAACCATTTACTGCTAGTAGATGCCATTGTTAGCAAAGTCTCTCAACCAACTGCAGTTAAATAGTGCGTTTTTCAGATGTTATATTTTTGCCTTTTCTTATACAATTCGTGTGCTCTTTAAGGAAGAAATAAAAAAGTATACGCGTCAGGGGCAAACACAAACTTGCAAAACGGGAGGGGGACAATTGAAACATTTTTTAGAATTTTTTTATTTAGAGGGGGGGGGGTTGCTTGCGGTTTTGTCCTTTGCCTCAGATCCGTCTGGGAAGTTTGTTGTTCCCTACTCCTGATGGGAAGCAAGCAAAGACTACGAAAATATGTAGTTGGGGTTAGAAAAGGCGCATTTGGAGTAAATACGGCGGAGGCACGTTCCCCAAATGCCTCAATGCGCAAACTTCCCTGATACGCACACAAATTAAATAAGTTAACACACTTTGCTAACAACATCTAATTGGCATGAAATGGTAATAAAATTAACAATCTCGTAATCTTTTTTTTTTGTATTAAATGCTGTATACAACGGTCTTAATTGTTCTTTTCGTATTTTAGTGAGTTAAAAAATCCTATTGTTGAACTAAACAATTATGTATCACCTTTCTTGCGCGTTAAACACATCATTGACCACCATATAACGCTTCTTTTGGAATGTTGTGGCAAGTCTGGACACGGCAAAAGGTAATATTGTTTCATTTTTGAAACATTTTATTCTGCAATGATAACATTGCCAGTGTTTTTAACGTATTGTTTTTGCTAATGTCGAAATACAGGGTGGTCCAAAAAAACTGACGACGCAATATTTTCTAAGTCCAACTTTTCTAGTTAGCACCCCTCACAACCAGGAGAGGACAGAAATCTTCCCGTTTCATTAGCGTTGATTTCTGTCTTCTCCTGGTCTGAGGGGCGCTTACTAGAAAAGTTGGACTTAGAAAATGTTGGGTGGTTAGTTTTTTGTGGACCACCGTGTATTATGGCGTCATTGTTACTGTGATCTCAATGTATTCACAACTTTTTATTGTTTTTGTACTAGTGAGTAGTGAATGGTTCGATAGACGGATATTTTCTAATTTACCAATTTTTTTTTCTTAAAGGTAAACTTAATATTTGAAGTTGATACCGGTTGCCCCAAGGTCCACATAGCCGTTGTCGGAATAATAACTATGAGCGTAAGTTTTTCAGAAATAAAACAATGTTAATGATATAAGCAAGGTAAGCAGTTTTGCTGTCAAATATTCGTTACATCCTACAGGTTACTGCATGAATTGGATAGGTTATAGTTTTATTTTCAGCTACATACTGGGACGTACAGGTAGCAGTGCCTGTACATCAAAGAGGGGCATAGTAGGGGATCGAGAAGACTGACAATAATCTAGACACAAACATCACAATAAACATCACATCAATTCAATTGTTGAGGTTTAAATCGTTGTAGCGCGACGCCATAACGTCAGTATCTTATATCCTGAAGCATAGTTTGGCACATTTCAGGTACTTGGGGAAAAATAATAATGCGGTACAAAAGCTTTAATTGTGTTGAAATCGAGAGCAATGACCATTGACCAACCTGACAAAAATTAACTCGTGTAGGAATGCCAGCTAAGCTGCTTTCTATGCCAAATCTGACCCTCAACAACGTTGAAAATGTGTGACTACTAGTTACTACCTATGTAACTAGCTAGCTAGCTAGTCCACTCAGCCCCATGTTAAATCCCATAGTGTGATTATTCATTGATACCGAGATAATTGGAAGGCTTCCAGCTATGAAATTGGACGAATGGGTGCAAAACTATACAAACTGCGTACCTTTTATGGTTTGGAGCCTGGGGGCATAACTGGGAGGGCACGTGAGTACGAAAATATTGTTATAACCATTGTTAGTATTGTCTGCATCGTCTCTCATTGGACGGCCAAAGTTCGGACAATGAGAACGTGTATACTGTCGTGCGTGCCTAGACGCACACTAGTGTATCACGATAAATCTAAACAACGTTGCAAAGAAATTGTATTCACGTCCAATTAAAAAAAATAAACCAACTGTAAAAACAAAGCAAAATAAACAAAGCCAAAAACTGATTAAGAGGCCACCAAGTTGAGTGGTTTGGCCCTTCAAAGGAGTGATATCAACACACCAAAACTAACTAAATAAAACAAATTACCACAAAATTAAACCAAACCAGAAACCTATAAAGAGGTGACTAAGTTGAGAATGGTTCGGCCT
Source organism: Lithobius niger (assembly GCA_023313725.1). Lineage (NCBI taxonomy): Eukaryota > Metazoa > Arthropoda > Chilopoda > Lithobiomorpha > Lithobiidae > Lithobius > Lithobius niger. Next base: position 6,243 of record JAHWFP010174069.1, on the reverse strand, counting down.
ATAGGCAAAAGGTAGTAGCAAATTGTTGAAAACTAATTTCTTATTAACGTGGCACTTTATTACACATCTGCACGGTAGTGGAGTTGAGTCAATACACAATTAAAAAAAAGGAGTGAGATATCAATAACCAAAACCGGTAAAAGGGGCCGCCAAGTTCCGAATGGTTCGGCTAGAAAACTAGAAACTAGAAAAGTTGGACTTGGAAAATGTTGGGTCGTCAGTTTTTCGTGGACCACCCTGTATGTACACGGGTGTACTGGCCATACTGGAAAACGGGAGGTTTTCCTTGGGGCCTACGCTCCTAGGGTCTGTCGGGGGCCTATAAAAATTTTTTTTATGTTAACCATCTCCCGGGCCTAAATGTTCAACCAGGATGCTCCTGGATATGTAGAAGTTTGTATATTTTTGTACAAACGATGATTTAAGTCACCATAATCTTCCAAAAGCGTTGTACCAACAAAATAACGCACTATTACTGCCCAAGCGTGAGATAGGGTTAAGAAATTTTGGAACTGCATGAACAACCTATGTTAACGTGTAAGGATAATCGCACCAAGACGGCAGTAGTGGTTCCACTTATGAAATGTTGATAACTCCACGGCCTACGGATAAATTACTTAACATAGCTACCTGGTTTAGTTTGCGCTTCCTATAGGTACCTAAAGGTCGCAAGCGAACTTTGAAACGATAACAAGTGCATACCGAAGCAATACAACAAATCCGAACACCAATCTTTACGAGCTCTTCTGGATGCCTCTGCCACCATGCACGAGACTTGTTGTAGAAATGGTAAAAGATGCGACCCCCGTTGTTTCAAAACGTATGAAATTGGCAGTAATAGGAATTTTTTTTTACCATCTGTTATTATTTCAGCATCCTTCACATGCACTATGTTCGGGAAAAATTACGAATGTCTTGTTTGCCTTTGTCAGCTCCTGTTACGGTATATTACAGCAAACTGGCTGTAGAATACCATGTTTATTTATTTCATTTTTTATTGTTTCTTGATAACGGTTGTGATCATGGAGTTCTAACGTTGTGTTAATTTTTAGGATTAGACTTTACTAGGGCGTTCTTTTTAATTAGTTTTCTGTTATTAAAGCGCAATTTATGGGGTATCTTTTGAGCCTAAATTTTTAATTATTAGCTAAAGGATTGATTTCACATTATTTTCAGTCTACTTTGATGGACAAAGTTTTTGGCACTGACACAAAAAGAAAAAAGAAAAAAAGAAGAGTTCTAGACGACGAACTATGGAAGAAGTTCCAAGCATGGACTTTGACTTTCAAAGACAGGAAAAGAGTACCTAATCATGATTTCGTAGCATTACACTCATTGTAAGTACTGCTGCTTTTGAGATAACTTGTCGCTATAAGTGAACTGCTTGCTGTCCTGCATTCGCAGAAAATAAGAAAAGGAAGGAAGACGGGGCAAACTAGCCAAGAGCCATTTGTAAACTCTGCCTTCTTGGATAACTCCGCCCCTTTTCTCGTTTTCTTTTAAGCCTAATAAAAAAACAAAAAAAAAAACTTCGTTATCTGAAGTGTTTACTGGCTAGTCAGTAGATATTAACCATTTAGTGCACTTAAGCGTATTGTAATGGCGGTCGGGGTGGATGTATGTATACAGGCCTCCCGGCTTTTCGTCAACGATGTCGTTTCCTTTATTTTTCATAAAGCGGACACATCACCGAAACAACCGTTCGTAGACCTGGCTGCAAGTTTTTATAAACCTGGCGAAATCACATCAGCAAAAGAACTCGTATTTACTGAACTAGCAGCAGCAGCTACGAGGCATGGAATCCGATTGACTGGTTGCAACACTACGATGGCTAGAACTAAACAACAAGCCGAACTGTCGGTATCTACGATTTATTGCAGGCAGATAACGATGAAGAGGGCAGGTATGAATTTCCAATGATTGTGCCAGACAATTTTGATAAACGACCAGCAGTTGATGAGCTGGCATGATGTAGGTTTGCTGGCCATGCAGGTCAATGAACTGAATGCGTCGGCGCCATGTTGGATTTGTACGACGACTCTCGGGCGGCTTAAACGAGGGAGAATAACTTTCCCGGACCGGTCCTTGCATCGTATCTCAGCTTCGTTGCAAGTTATCGGGAGCTGATTTGCAGTTGTGTCGTGAAGAGGTAAAGGACATAAAATTGTGTTTTGAAATGCTCATTGCCCGAAGCAATTACCAGCAATCAAGCAGCGAAACTGGAAGTACAATGATTGCTGACGCGTGAAAAAACGGAAATCATTGACAGAAGTCACGAACCGGAAGTCACCAACAAACAACGGCACGTCGCGTTGACATCAAGCAGACGATAATCTGAACAACGTAAACACAACAAACTCACCTGTATTATGCAACAATAAAGTGGTCCCCAAGAATTTAACCGATACAGGCACTGCTTCTGACAGCGAAATAAATGACGAATTTGACAATGAAGGGATTACGGCTGCTACTGGTGATCAGCACGCTGTTTTTATTGCAACTGATCAATCCTGTGCTAATTGTCATACTTTTTGCCTGTTCTGAGCTATTCGTTCCCTGCAGAATGCGGTAGTCAGACAATTAGCGGTAATTCCAGCTCACAGCAATCCACCGATTTTCAATGAAGACCAGTTCAGGTAATTACCAATAGGCCAACCAAATGTAGCTCTCAACCCGTGCAAGGCTAACACAGAAGGACCTATATTGACTGGAACCATCATCAATTGTCTGAACGTAACTCGTTCCAGCATGATACTGGTGAAAGACGGAATAACTACCCTTTTCTACCAGGGGTTAAGCATCAAAATGAAGAAGATGGGTTACAGCTTATAGTATGAAGCGAAACAGGCCTCCCCGTAGCAGTAGGGCAGTGTGGGGGTAATCCACGATATTTGTAGGTAATTGCTCCACGGACGTGGAATCTAGAACTGTCGCCAATCATGTTGCTACCGTGCTGAATATTAGTGAACTACTAATTTAGTGCGAACTGCTCACGAACCGGGCACAAAACAATAGACGCACCAATGCTTTTTCAGTAACTATTCCTAAGAGGTTTCGAGACACTGTACTTGATGGTGAAAAATGGCCATTGGACACTGAAGTTATGCCATATTTCTGGCGCAAGCAAGTGAATATGACTGTGGATACTGCTTATAATTCAACAAGTTAAAAGTCGTAACCTGGAATTGTGCGGGTGTGAAGAGTGCCAAACCCGAAGTTGCAAAATTATGTTGTCAGGCGGACGTTGTGTTTTTGCAAAATACTCGGCTCTGTGATTACGAGTTGGACTATTTAAACGGTATTTACAGTGATTTCCATGCAGTGGCTACTTCGCCGGTTGACAGTTCCGTTGCCGTATATCGAGGGCGTCCATATGGTGGCATGGCCATATTGTGGCGAAAGTCCCTATGTCCTAGTCGTCCTACTGTCCATTATTTTAACAGCTCTAGGATATTACGTTTTCCTTCCAGATCTCCGAGAGGATGCGTTTTGCCGTTGCCACTATCTATGCTCCTACAGACAAGCTTGCTGAGGATTCGTATGAAGAGCTGCTGCTGGTTCTTAGTGAGCTTGAAATGTTACTTATACAGGCAGTAAACACTGACTTGATCGTAGTTGCTGGAGATTTTAATGCTGACCTAAGAAGGGCTTGTCATTTCTCTGAGTTTGTTGCAGAGGGAGGTGTGGGCATGGGCTGACCTTCCTCGATAGCATGTTGCCGGAAGACACCTGTACGTTCATCAGTCACTCCCAGGACGTCAAGTCTTGGCTGGGTCACATGTGCGGGACGACATGGAGAGCTGATGCAGTACTTGAGGTATGGGTCGACGAATGTACCCTGGGCTCCGATCACCGTCCTTTGGGTATTCTTGTGCTTGCCTTTTGCTTCACCGTCTGCTAACTCCCAGCTACCTACCTTGGATGTTCCTCGGGTAAACCACTCGAAAATACGTTGGAGAGATACAACAATTTAACACAGAAGAGCATATGCTGAGCATGTCTCTAATGCTATTATGAATTTGAGGCGTCTACTGGATTGACCTGTAGGGATAATAGGTGTAAGCTCTGTACTCACCTTCAGCACATTGACAGAGAGGCTGTCCTGCTTATTGCGGTCCTCACTGCGGTTGCCCGTCAGATGCTGCCTTGTTACCCACCCACCAATGGTGTACGCCAAATTCCTGGATGGAATGACCACATCAGAGGACACTACACTGACCACCTGCAAGCCCATCACACCTGGGTCCGTGATGGCAGACCTAGGACCGGAGCCAGTTAAGAAGCACGCCACGATACTAGACGGACTATCAAAGATGCTCTGCGCTGGTGCTGCCAGAACGATCGTGCCCTTCGTGCTGCCGCATTTCAGGCACACGAGAATGTTGCTTTTTGGGCAGCTGTTCGCTGGACTGGGTGTGTTACGAAGCCATCTATTGACGCTATTGATGGAGCTAATGGTCCTGGTGCCATCTGTAACACGTGGAAGAACAAGTTCGCAAATTTTTCCCGTGAAGAAACTGCCAGTGAAGACAACACAACTGATTCCAGCGGCATTCTCGAATGCCCACCCACACGAGAAATTAATCCTGCCGAAGTTGGTCACCTGCTTCTTGTCATGAAGAGGGACAAGGCCGCTGGTCCCAATGGGTTAAACGCTGAACATCTTCACTTCGCTGGACCCTTGACTCATAGTTTTATTGCACTCATCCTCTCTGCCTCGCGGTATACATTTTATCAGATGTACTGTTTATAGAGCTGACATCGGGCAAAAGAGTAATGAATTCCATTTAATGAACTTCTCTAAGTATCAATACAGAAACAGAAGAATAGCATTTTTTTTATTAGAATGCTAACACAATAAGTTTTTATGCACTTATTCATAACCTTTATTACTTTTATTTTTTCCCCTGAGTTTCACAAGTTTTTTTGTGAAACGATTTACCTAAGATCTCCCCGAGTTCCAAACGTAGTTTAAATTCCCTGAGTTTTCCAAGTTGTCCAGGTTGGTGGGAACCCCTAATCACATTAAAATATCTGTTATTAAAGACTGGACCTTTTTAATACCGATGTTTGAAGATATAAAAATTGAAAATTCTGTTCACTGGTTCGACCTCTAGGATAGAAAAAAAGTTCCAACAAGAACAACACCAATAACAGTACTTTAGTCTCATTAAAATGGCATTCAAAAAGTCCTGATCCTTGTTAATACCTACAACAAGTATAAATTATAAAAATTTAAAATCAAGTTATTAGGTCAATCTTTGGGCGAGAGAAAAATTTCCCCAACAAAATAGCAACAACAATAATTTTCTAGTCACATTAAAATAGTGTTCAAAAGGCTCTGACTCTTGTTAATACCTACATTTTAAGATATAAAAAGTAAATATCGGTTCATAGGTGCGATCTGTAGGTGAGGGCAAAATTTCCCCAACAAGAATAACACTAAAATCAAGAATATTAAAATATAATATTAAACAAGAATATTAAAACAGCGTTCAATAAGGCTTGGCTTTGTGCGTACTTATGTTTTAAGCTAAAAAAGAAAAGCAGTTGAAAATTGATTCATTGATTTGATATCCAGCTGAGGGCAAAGAGTTCCAAAAACAAGAAGAACAACAACAGGAAATAGACATTCTGTAGAGGCCGAATGCTATGATTGTTGTCATTAAATTTAAATGCATAGAAATAGTTAAGACCCGACCCCAAATACCAAAGTTTGTCGTTTAACATGGAATGTTATGCTGTGGCTACGGCGGTCCTTGATTTTACCATCGGCATCGGTTAATTTATCAGCATTCGATCGGCATCAACAAAAAAAAAAATATGACAGTGGGCCAATGGTCAATTGGCAATTGTGATATTGCTCTATGGTCGAGTGCAATGCAGTAAATTGCTTGGAACTTTTTCTTCGCAGTAACTGTGGTACCAGACGAGAAGAAGACAAGTGGTTTATGGCAATTTAAGAAAAAGACCGAGCAGCAACTTTCAACAAGGTCGAAACGAATACGGTTTGTGGCTATAATGCGAGTGCGTATCTCAAGGCTAAAACATTTTAAATACTAACAAACAAAATTAGTTAATAGTAATATATACGTTTTTCTTAAATAGTGTCAGTGAAATAAAGAGGTGGCAGCGATTGATTAGTTATCGGCTCGGACATCGGAACAGTATCAGCAAAATGCAGGCTTAAAAGTGGCATCTGTCAGTTCCTATACTGATTAGAGCTATACAGCACTCTCAATA
>JAHWFP010174068.1:0-10961 GCA_023313725.1 Lithobius niger | reverse complement strand
CACCTTAGCATTTTCAATGTCATATAATCTGTACGATCTAGATTGTTTTCTTCCTCTTGCTCCTAATTTACTTCTTTTTAATGGAGGTTTTAGAGCAAAACATAAGCATCCTATGGCTTTAAAATATGTTACTGTTGGCTTTCTTTTAGTATTTTCCCATATTTGACGTGGTGTTGCTCTTGTATTTTTCACGTTCGTGCAATGGTTACGTATATAAACCGCTGTGTTGACCAACTCTCCCCAAAATTTTGTTGGTAACTTGGCTTGAGTAAGTGTTGCTATAACTTTTGACATTATTGTGAGATTTTGCCTCTCCAGTAATCCATTGCTAGACGGTGCCCACGGTGGCGACACCTGGTGTTTAATGCCGTGTTTTATCAGAAATTCCCGCATGGGGGCGTTGCAATACTAAATTTTCCCAACTAAACTAAAATTTCCCCAACAAGAAGAACAACAACAACGAGAACAGGAAAGTTGTGGTCGCAATAAAATAGCATTTAAAAGGCCGTAGGCTTTGTTCATTTAAGCTATAAAGGCTGAAAATTGGTTCCCTGGTTCGACCTCTATTGTGAGAGCAAAATGCCCCCAACAAGAATATTGCAGTTACATTAACATAGAGTTTAAAAGACACTGTATGATACTTACATTTTAAGCTGAAAAAATTGAAAATACGTTCTTTAGTTCGATCTTTAGGTGAGAGCAAAATTTTCCCAAGAAGAAGAAGAACAACCGTAAGAATATTGAACTCGCATTAACAAGTGTTCAAAAGGCCCTTAGGCACATACCCACGTTTTCAGCTATAAAACTAGAAAATAGGTTCATTTCATCGATCGGCATGTGAGGGCAAAAAGTCTCAACAACATCAACAACAACCATAACAACAAATGACTATAACGGTTCGACCATTGTCATTAAAATTTTGACTGCAGTGAAATAGTTCTTATACGACGCCAAATACCGTCTTTCGTTGGTCTATGTCAATTCAGGGAGAAACTATAGGGTTTCAAAGTTTGACGTTTAACGTGGAAGTTCATACTGAGGTTGATACATTTAGCCTAAGGTTGGTAAAATCTAAAAACCAAGGCAATCACTGATATTAGTAGCAGTTCATTTCAGTACCAAATTTTTAAGTTAATAAGTAAATTACCCGTTTATTTATTTTTTTTATTGTTTGTTTTTTCCTCAAATATTGTCATTTCATATCGTCTGTTGAGGTTACCACCACTCAAAATTCCAAGATTTCTAGGGAAATTTTAAGAGCTGCTATTAAGAAAATATGGAAGTTCTTATTTTTGAAGCCTAAATGAAAAAAAAGTGCGTTTTGTTTAGATATTAATTGCTAACTGGGCAATAAACTGCTACACCCCCCCCCCAAAAAAAAAAAGAAGTGATGTCAGAAACAAAAACCCACAAGGGTGAAAGAACCCGCCAAGTTTAAGCCAATACCGTCAAAGTAGAGATATCAGGACAAAAATGGCTGCCACCAGACTTAGTTGCTACATGGTATACCAACATAACCGAAAACTGTTCCCCTTAGAAAGTAGTGATGTCGCCCCAGTCAAGGAACAACCGTTAAGCTATTCCCACCGACAATCGAAGGTTAAATGAAAAACCTGACTATTGTTACAATCCATAGCAAAGGTAAAGTTTTTCATTAACCGTCACGGTGAACTCCAGTTTCGCCAAATTCTGATTCACCAAAAAGAAAGCAGATTAACAGCCTTTTGCCTCGGGGCTAATCCCCTTTCGCCAAATCTTTAATACCTATCTACCTTAGATCTTATTTCTATGTAATGGGGCTTTAAAAGGTAAACATTTAACAAAGACAAGCAGTGGTAGAATAAGACCAACAGATTTATTAGTGTTTTGAAAACTGGATACACAGACGGAAAAATGTTTACTTTAAATATTGTTTAGAATACTTGGTCGTCACTAAGTCAATGCCAAGGTTCGCTTTAAGAATAATTAGTTTCACACGTGATTGTTACCCTGTTCCAAACGGGAATTCCCGTTTTGCAGAATTCCGTTTCGCAAGGTATAATCAAAATATTCTTCAAAAAATTAACATTGCAGAAGTAACATGGCAGAAGTGTCTAATTGGAAGTAATATGTGATTAGTTGCGGTTTCTGATGTTTTCTGTTTAGCCGCAGCGAGCGCGGCAGCACGAGCGAGGCGGGTAATTTGAAACAAATTATTCTGAAAAACGGGATTCTGCAAAACGGGTGTTTGTCTATAAATGACAGACCATCATCATGTTATAAACGTTTGTGTTTTTAAATGTTTTAAATGTTTCGTGTGCCCAAAATTTCGTTAACGGTATTTGGGGAAATGGGATTTGGCGAAATGGGATTGGCCCCTGAGGCAAACGCTGTTCATCTGCTTTCTTTTTGGCGAAACGAGATTTGGCGAAACGGGACGTAACCAACGTCAGAAGTAATAGTCGGTGGAATTAGCTTGGTGGTTGTTCGTTGGCAATAGTGACATCACTACTTTCCAAGCAAAACACTTTTCGGTTATGGTTGGTACACCAAGTAGCAACTTGGTGGCAGCCATTTTTGTTCTGATAGCACTACTTTTATTGACTGAAACTTGGTGGGGTCCTTCCCCCCTTGGGTTTTGTTACTGATATCACTTCTTTTTTAGTGTTTTTTTTTGGCGGCATTTTATTGCCCAGTTAGCAGTTAAATCGATTTTTTTTTTCGTTGGAGGTAGGGTGGGTTATGATATCACTTCTTTCTTTCGGGAACTGTGTTTGGTCAGTATATGGGTTAGGCTTGGTACACCATATAGTAAACTTGGTGGCAGCCACTTTATTTTGATACCACTGCTGCGAAGGCTGAAACTTTAGCTGGTTCTTTCACCCTTGTGGGTTTTGTTTCTGATACCACTTCGTTATTTTTTTTTTTTTTTTTTTTGCATCTTATTTTTGCCAATGCCTTCTTAGCGGTTTAATAGTTTGTTTCTTTAATTGAGCGTGCGTTTTTTTATACGTTTTTTTCTGCATTTTGTTAATGAATTTGTGCCCAGTTGCCTGTTGTTTCGCTTTTTTTTTCGTAATTATTAAGGATATTTTTTAAATATGCAGGTCCCTACTGGTTTCACGAAAATCTGTGAAGTTCGCTACGTATGTTAATGCATTTTTCATGATCGCAACAGGTTGTAACTTATCAGTTACCACCACCAACTACCATAAACAACTACGGTTATCAACTACCATAAACAATTACGGTTTGTCAGTTGTATATTGACAGTATTCTTGTCATTCTGACGTAATAAGCTCTCTCCCTAATAAACGAGCAATGTTCTTGTTAGCTGTAATCTAAAACAAAACCCACAAGGGTGAAAGAACCCGCCAAGTTTCAGCCAATAAAAGTAGTGATAACAGAGCCAAAAAGGCTGCCACCAAGTTACTACATTAGTTGCCAAGCTACTCCCACCGAGTATTAGCTTGGCAACTAATGTAGATCAAAGGTTAAATCAAAAACCTGACCATTGCTACTATCGGTACTACAGGTGGCGTGCTCCCAAACGGTCAAAGTAAAAATATACGAATGATTGCAATCTTTGCTGTCACAATATTTTCATGCGAACGGGATCAAGCCTCTGGATCAAACGAGATCATAATGAAAGCTTGGACGACTGCTAACGGGAAATCACAGTATTTTCCTATTTTCACGCAAACGGGAAATCACAGCAATGCTCTGTAAAACTGGCCATATTAGGGGGCGGGGGGAGGCTGTCCTAGTAAAAAAATAAAGTAAATAAGACTGTTTATACTGCACGATATGCTACCAGAAGACTGTTTCATATGCAGAACGAAACTTTAGATTAAAAAAACAAACAAACCATAGCGTGCTAAGCCATGGCCAGTAAACTAACTGGCCCGCTCTACAACGATATTAGGAGGGGGGGGGGGGGCAGACAAAATGGCCGCCACAACTGTTCCATTTCTTGAGGTCTGTTCGGAAATTGTCAAATTGCATCGGTGACATTTTGTACGAAGAGTCGTTACATCTAGGGGCTGTTTCCAAAATATAATTTAAATTTTACGTAGATTTGCTTGACAGATTTTTATTAATGTATTAAAGCATTTTTAAATATTTTTAAGTTGTCACTCAGCTACAGTTAAGCTATTTCTCTGCGCTTGGAAAAAAAAAGCGACGCGTTCGTGCATCCAGAAAGTGTTGCAAGTGAAGGAACATTGGCATTTTTGTACGGACGGTGTCGCCCTCGGTTGACAGAACGTGGCAACATAACGAATCATCGTATAAGTGGCGTTTTCGGCGGCCATATTGCCCAACCCAGTCGCGTATGCTATTTTTCATCCAAGATCCGGCCGGTACTGTAGAGAGCCCTGGCTAAGCAATAAGTTCACTGTAGTAGAGCCGAAACGAGTTTTCGTCACCTTTACTCAAATTTATGTGCTTGTTTTGTAGTCTCGGAAGGATAATGCGCAAGTTTGTTTCATAGTTTGAAACTCTGCCCTATTAGTGCGATACAATATTGGTTAACTAACCAAATGCTAACGTGCTCTCCGGTTATTCTTCTCACGATCCGAAATTGAATTATCGGGCAATGCACGTTGTTTGTTTTCAAATAAAGGGCTAATGGATGTCTCCCAAACCGGAAGACTGGTCGAGTTGTATTGAGAATAATATCCTTAGGCCTTAACTGTAGGGCTTATCGATTGGGACAAACGAAGTTTGGGCCTATACAACGTTGCTGTTGGTTGACTTTGACTTTGACTCATGGGATAGAGTCTATTAAAAAATATGCATGAACAGAAGATTTGGAACTACCTTACAAGGGGTGAGTGTTGTTTAAATGTCATCGTTTAAACACAATAAACAAATTAGGTACCAATTTATCACAATAACAGCAACAGGAAGTGCGTGTTATCTAGAAGCTCGCCCCTACAAAGCTCAATTTATGTGCCTTCAGTGGTGTCGTACTGTTGACACCGAGTGTGAAATCTGTGGTCATTATTTATATGGATCAGTGGATGGGAGGTGAAGGCTAGCTGCTGCTGCTTTATCTCGAAAATTAAACCAAAGTAAGAAACGAAATTAGCCGTAAATTGTAAGGCAGTCTTTGCGATGACTGTTTGTTTATGTTAAAGTAGGCTGCGAATTTCAAACACTTATCTCTCAATAGCTACTTTGTCAGTCGGGATGAAACTTTTCGCAATAATATGGTTTCGAACAGGGTTGGATTGAGAGGGGAAGGCCTAGGCTCTTCCCTATCAACTTTTGTTTTGGGTATATGTTTAATGGTGTGCAAGTGTGGAGTGGACGAGGTGGGATCATGGATAGTGCATGTTGTGGGCATATTTTCTGCACAGGAAAGAGACAACTTACATTAACTGCAATAGAAAAAAGGCACGGAAAAAAGACTTCGGCTGGTTCAGACGTCTTTCCACACATTTCTTTTTTAACTGAGCAGCTTCTCTTGCTATTCCTTTTTTCCTTATCTATCGAAATTCAATCTCTTCCTTCACGATTCCAACATGCTGGAAAGAAGCCCACATCACTCCAGTCGATAAGAGCGACTCTCATCATGACGTTACGTGTTGTAGACACATCAACCTACTCAACATTGCTGCTAAAATCCTTGAACTCTTTTTCTGCACTTCACTTTTGGCCGTTTATCACGAACTCTATCTTAACTTTGCAACACATGTTTTTTATTTCTAAGGCCGCTCATGTCAGACAAACCTTCTTGACACGTATAATCATCTCACTTCCTTTATTGATGCAGGCATCCCCTTAACACGCTTTTTTTTTCAATTCGGCAAGGCCTTTGGTTCCATTTCTCACACTAAACTTCTTGGTAAACTATTCGTTGCAACTTCCCAAACTAGCTCGCACCTGTTCAATCGTCGTAAAAGAGTTTGTCACAGAGGCTTCATCAGTGAGTGGACATCAGCGAGCCTCGGAAGTCCCACAGGGTTCTGTCCTGGACCCTCTTCTCTTTAATATATTTCTGTCTGATCACCCCCCCAGTTGTTCTCCCTTTTAACAGAAGCTACACTGACCGCTTCAAGCCTTTCTCTCCTTCCAATTGCACTACGCAAGAGGACATTACTGGTTTCGTTGACTGGGCTAACGAAAATGCCCTGGAACAAAATACTATAGCAAATGTGTTGTCACGTACCTTGGTTACAGGAATTTGTGCCGCTACTATCCCATCTACAAAAGTATTATCCAACCTAACACCAGGCACATTAACCTATCGACCCCTCTCCCGAGTTCCGTGTTCGTGTGGACCGTGTCATTGCTAAGGACTTCAAAAAAGTTCAATTTGTTTCAACATCCTTACCCATAACGAAATCTGTTTTCCATTCTCACAAAACTTTTCTGTGATCAGTGTTTGGATAATGATCGCAAATTGCTCAATCATGCTACAGCTCGCACCCCTCTAGGCACGAGTCGAATTGTCAGAGTGGTCTTCCTAAATGGTGTTCCCTTCTCAAGCACCTTCCGTGCCAAGAACGTCTCAATAGACTCAACCTTATCACCAATCAAAGGTTTGGCCATAATGGCCTCATACTCACATATCATATACTTAACAAACACCTTAACATTCATGTCTCCTATGTCTTTTGCTTCGCTCCCATCGTATACCAGAGGAAGGACCTCCGTCTTCACGGTGGCCCCTCTCGAGGCAACGTAAGACATCATTTTTTCACGGAACGAGTGGTTCGACCCTGGAATGACCTCCATTAATAGCTTTAAGGCACGTCTCGACCACTTTCTCCTGGAGAGTAGTGCTCTTCTCTTTTGTCCTTGTTTGGAGCTTTTTGTTCCTTGTCTTTCGGGTTCTGCGGTTGGGTGGGGGCATTATGAGCACTGTATTCTGCACCTTCTTGCTCCAACTAGCATCTTGCTTTTTATTCTATTCTTCAACGAAATGGTTTCTAGCAGTTTCTTTGTGGTCGCAAAAGTGGTTTCTTTCCTAGCATTATATATATACTCCGTATTGATGGTTGAGTTTGCTACTGTAACGTGGGCACAACCACTCGATATAACATACTAGAGATAATTGAAAGAAAGGAATTAGGCAAAAAATTAAATAAAAGAAAATTTAATCAGTAAGCAATAAACAGAAGTTCTGGTCGATTATAGCGAACAGTTATCTCCATCTGTCGAACTGGATTAGCTTCAGCATAAAAGCCGTAAACTAGCATCGATGAAGTGTCGGTTGGTAAAAGTATTGAGTTTAAATAGACGTTGTTATAAAGACGTTTACCACACTAATAATGCATAAATTTTCACGTTCCAACTTTCCTGGGCGTAAAATGAATGGAGGAAAGCCAAATACACGATCAGATAACTGGCTGACATACAACCATTCGAATCATAAATTGCCTCCTATGACATGGTATCAAAAGGCATTCTAACACGGGAATGTTCCAAGTGGAAAATGAAATCCTTCCGTTTCGTCATTCCGGACCACTGCACTGTGACCTATAGCTGGCGACGTACGTACCATTAAGCCTCAGCCCCCCCCCCCCACGCCTTCCATTCTAGAAGGTGTTTTGGTGGGAGACACACACATATCTTTTGTTTTCTGTAGTCTAATGCGTGTGTATTCCAGCTTTAGCTTTTGACACGCTCCCAGCCGTAGCCATGGCGCCAGAAGGAAAGAGGGACAATTTTGCCAGGTAAGTCCCATGGGAAACTCCTTGGTTCTTTTACATGCCGCAATCGACATGAGCACAAGACGTGACGGGCCTTTCTCTTCCCAAAAATGCCAGGGGTGGCCGGACCCGAACTCGGGACTTCTGGCACGTGAGACAGTCATGCAACCCATTAGGCCACCTTGCCCCATCGTATTTTACATCTACCACCCCCACAACACGATTACTAACGTAAGGAAAGTCGAACGTGAGGTTGTGCGTGCTGATTCTAACTTTGATCGCTCCTTCTACTGTATACTGTTTTAGAGAAATTCCTGCGCTGGTGGCCGTCTGCCTGTGCTTATTTAAGAACCCATTGGTCGTTTCATTTCAAATTTCCCACACGCATTCTATTTCCTATTTATGGATTTAAGTTACTAAATCAATAATATTCGGAAATGGGTTTCGTGGAGTTTGTCCGTCAGGCATCAAAATTAATCCGACATCATTAATCCGACATTAGTTCAAATTATTATTATTATTCGGCGAAATTAATCAGAGACTAAAGTTCAAACTAAGAAACTTGACATGAAACGACACCAAGAAGCAGGTGCTTCACGTCTTTCAAGTAATTAATTTCAGTTTCAATTAATGAATGGAGACCATTGATGCGCCTACATCTCCCTCCGCTAACCATGAGTTCACATTTCATGCGCAACATCTACAAGAGAACTGCGAAAGATGTCATTTTGAATTTACAACACTACATTAGTGTACGGAAGTCATAAATACGTAATACTACCCTTCACGTTTTCCACCGAGTTCGCTTATTTCTGTCTCTAATATTTAAGAGTTTTATTTAAACGTTTTACTGCAACATTAAGAGTCGGTTTTTTTAGTCTTGGGTAAAATGTTAGGGGTGTTTCATACAACAAAATGACGCCTTTAACTTTCAAAACGATTGTGTTGGTTTCAATCCTCTGTAACTGTTTCGAAAAACGTACGAAAAAAGAAAGGAGGTGAGTGCGTGTGTAAAGTTTGATTAACTTGATTTAATTCGAAAATTTATTTTTGGTCGCTATTAATTTAACTTTCAGCAAACATCATGGAACAAATCCATGTATTATTCCTTTTTTGTTGAGGCGTCGAAATGTTTGAAAGTTCGGCTCCTGAGCTTTTAATTAACAGCGTTTCTTTAACGGCCGCGCAAGTTTAATTGCACTTAACGTGTGTGGTGGTTGAAAACAGCAGTGAGGTTTCATGTGGATTAAACCCTACAGCAACATTTCGGCATCTAAAACCAAGAAAGCTTATTCTCATTACTTTGCTGCTTTTGACTTCGGTTCAGTTAAACCTCACCTTAAACGTTAGACCAGTTCGTTTGTGTTTTCGTTTTCCATTTCGTTATACGTTGGTATACCATGTTGTACTTGTGTCCTTTCTGTTGACAATGAAGACGGTCACTGAATTTCGCTTACTGCTTCAGCAAAAATCCTTCATTTGTAGTTGCGATAGTACCCGGCTTCACCCGGGGTTTTGTTTCGCCCGACGATTTATTTTCTGGTGCTTGGCTTGACAGGCAGCTTTCCTCATTTTTGATATTTGGTTACGTTTCGCCCGTGGTTTTGTTTAACGCAGGCGAAACAAACGCCGGGTTTATTTCCCCAGTGTTCACTCGGTGTTATGTGGGCAGTCTTTAAGACGATAATCTTTCTTTCTTAAATACCTCCCCTCCTATCCCTCTCCCCTCCCCTCCTACCTACCAGTCTTCTTTATCCCCTCCCCTACCCCGCGCACCTTTTCCCTTGAAGTTGCATTTACATACAACGGATCTGTTGGATGTACAACAATGAATCAGGTCGTTTAGATTTTCTACAGCCAGGAATTACTTGACCAATTTCAATCACATTTAGAAAAACACCGGTTTAGCTGGATCCCCGCATGTGCGATCAAAATACTAAACTGGGCAGCATGAAATGAAAACGACCTTCGACGACTCCCCATCCCCCCTCCCCCCCCCACCCCCCTCTTTTGGGCGGTCCCCCCCCCCCCCCCCCCGAGTGTTTAGTTATCTTAGCTGCGTTTTCAATGGAGGGCGACACTTCCTCAATGTGGCTGCATTCTTCTTTCTTCTTCTTGACACCAAGTGCGATAAACCCGCAACAACGATCGTGCATGTATTAATTGTTACTCGACCAACTTTGAAACTATTCAGCTCGGCTCTAATAGCCAGCATTGTTGAAGCCATTGTTTCCAACTTGGAAGGCATTGTTTTTATCTTTTGTGGCCATTGATAGACTTCTACATTGTTAGCAGCGTCTTACTCCTTCCTTTTTCCAACAATGCGGTAAAGTAAATGATTTATTGGATAGTTTTTACGTACGAGGAGCCAGAATCGTCCAAGCCCGAAGGGCGAGGATGTTCTGGTCCGAGTACGCAAAAACTATCCAATAAATCATTTACTATACCCCGTTTCTGAAAAAAGGATGGCTATAACTTTCTTATTACCATACTAAAAGGCTGTTTTCGACGTTTGATCATGTTTATTTACGACTATTAATGGTACTGAAATTGGTTTAGCACGGCTTGATGTTTCATTGTTACAACGGAGGGAAGACCAGCAACAATGAAACAACACACGCATCTCCACGTATTCGCTACTAGTCTATTGTTGTCCATTCGTTCCTTCGATTTCCCAGCGCTTTGATCGATTTTTGATGTTTGCATTATTAGTACAGCTAAATTCATTGTTTCGTTGGGCGTTGGCCAACTGTTCGACGAAGATGAAGATTAAGTGTTGAGCCAGGCTTTGGGTGAAGTGGAAGCTGAACCAGTTTTAGAAATTTCATTGCAGCATTTTTACTTACACATTGTTGCAATAAGTATACATGTATACGTATTGTAGCAATAGGTTGCACTGTTGTACTGCTCTTTCCATTGTTGTAAGAATCCAATACGGGATTTATAAGGGCTGTTTACAACAATGAAAACGGCAAACGTATGGTAGGTAATAAGTAGTGGTTATTGGTTGAGGTTGAGGTTGTTTATTTGGGGCATTTGGCCTACTGCCATATGCCCTCACTAAAACACTTGGCATACTTTTGCAACAATGGTCCCTCTATACGTGATTTATTGTGATAGTTTTGTTCTTCCGAGGCTTAGCCTAGCGAAATATTTGGAAAGCTTATTCGTTCCTTTGCTGTTTTGACTTGACTTCAGATTAGTTAAACCTTATCTTAAGCATCAAACGAGTTCGTTTTTGTTTTCTAATATATAGGGTGTTCGGAAATTGGTGTCAAATATTTTGAGGGTCCGCTGTGTGATCAAAGATAAGAAGAAAAA
>JAHWFP010174067.1:4825-33752 GCA_023313725.1 Lithobius niger | reverse complement strand
GAACATCCAAGCTCCATTGCACTGAAACATAAGCAAAATTGTGTCCTACCGCCACCACAATGACCAACCGAACATCAGCAATACATGCTTCAAATTTACCAGCACCAACAAAACAGCACGCCGGCATACGTTTTAGAGTAGTTTGTGGACAAACTGGCCTGAGGAAGACAAGATATTTTTGAAAACTCGAAAACATAACCTGTCAAAAATTCACCCATAACCACTCTTGGTTTGAAGGACTATTTGGTAACGTTAAACAGCGTTTTGTTTATAATTTGAAATTAGGAAGTAATCTTAACCTATCGGCCTTTAGAGTTAGTTAATCCGTTTAGTGTCCTGGAGGTACGCCTACACAAACACACACAAAAAATGAAGTCCACTGAAGAAACTAAGTTTCACTAGTGTTCCCTGCAGTGAACCCAGAGAAGCAACTAAACACTGGCAAGGAAATTGCCAAGACCTTGGTTTCCCCAGCCCAAAGGATGCCTTCTTTTCATGTGAGTCACCTGTACGGTCATTATTGGTTCGCAGTAGTGGTGTTCACTCTAGTTGCATTTTCCACAATCTTTTCAGTAATTTTCCCAAGTTGCATTGCACCTCATTGGAGGGGGTCCCTCCTTTTGATCTGAGGTGAGACCATCTTACTGATCTGAGGTGAGACCGTCCCACTGATCTGAGGTGAGACCGTACCTGATCTGAGATGCGACCGTCCCACTTATCTAATGTGAGGCCATATGTGACAGCATATTGGTTCAAGTGGGCTACACCAAAACGTTAGTTTAGTTCATTTGCCAAATGCCATATTATTTAGCCTGAAAGATATTTTATTGTTTACGCTACTGTTTTCTTTTACAGTGTAATTTCAGGTGGTTGGAGGTACGGTTCACCTTATATGTCACTATTTTGCCATATTTTGCTCGTTGGATTGCTGATTGCCCTCTTGGTTTTGCATCTCATGTGGACCTGGCTTATATTAAAAATTGTAAAACGCATGGCAACAGAGAAAAAAGTAAGTAGTTTTTACATGAGTGAAGAGTAAACTAAGGCTTCAAGTGGAAAAATTATGTGGAAAATTACGGCTACCTAATTTTATTTTGCTGTGGCTGAGCCCCTCATTACAAACTACTAAATGTAGCACTAGCCACAAAAGCCCGCAGCCAGCTGTTGAAGATGGAGGGAGGGGGGTTGTCGTAAGTCAACATTTTGCACCTCTATTGAATTACGTCAAATTGCTGTTTTTCAAGCATGGCAGTAGGGATGGGGTCAGCCAATTTTTAAACCAATGGACCATCGCAAAGTGAAAAATTGTGAAATCTTTTACTCAATTTTGTCAGAACAGGTAACGGAATTATTCTGACGAACTTCCACATTTTAAACAACATTTCAAACAACATGCTCTGATTTCTGCCAGAGGGATAGAATTTTTTTTAATGGACCATTGAAAGATAAAAAATTGGTGAAACCTTTTGCTCACTGTTGTGCATTTCAACTAAAAATTTACGCTATTGGAAAGATCGGTTTGAAAACATATTAAAAATGAAAATTTTGGATACATATGAATTATGCAAATTACATTCCCTCTAAAGTAGCCTACATGACGAGATGGCTCCTCGTCTCAAAATGTTCGCATGGGTGCACTGAGTGCACTTCTAATGTCATACCTTCATCACAAAGTGGCCATTTTTCCTTTCTCAACCACTTCAACTGAAAGGAATAATTGCCAGAAAAAGGCAACCTGAAGAAGGACAATATGTGTATTTTTTTTTTTTACCTAAGGGAGTACCAAAACTGTGGCAGCACAATTATGGTACTACTCTATTCTAAGTTTCGATAGACAGGACATTCAAGGGTAGAGTTGTGGGGTACTTGTACAAACCGCAACTGGGGAAAAAGCATACGAAAAATATCATATTACTGAAAAACTACCTCTCTCCTACGTTACGTCCTTGCCCTCACAATAGGTTGTCTTTTAAATTTTCTTTTCTTCCAGACCACTGATGTTCGAAGTGACGACGACGAGAGTTCATCCAATGAAGAGGATAAAGCCAAATAGACTCTTCTACAACTTCATCATGTGTCATAAAGTGTTCTTAATTTTACCAGTCTTGTTCTGAATGGACTCAAGAAAGCATAGAATTAACTCCATTCATGCTAAGTCCTGTAAATAGGATTAAACCAAATAAAAACAGTGAAATTATGCTCTAAAATAAAATATGTAAATCATGTTAACGCACATATGTTTCGCGAGTGAGGTCTCAGATTCGAAAGGGCAGACTGGTCCATTACTACATTAGGCAGGACGATTTTTCCAGAATATCTTTAAAAATATCGTTAGCTTTCATACTGTGAAATGCTATTACCCCAACAAAATGTGGAAAAGTTACCACTCACTTTCACAATCAAGACAATAGCTTTGTACAGCGAATTTTCGATAACTTGTTGTTATTAGCTTCGTGCAAGATGATTTTGTGACATTAACTCTAAACTGTGTAAATGTTGTAAACGCTATTCTCAACGGGTCGCACAACATACCTGAAGGATTTATGTCCCTTTAATTTCTGTTGTCTCATTATGGATAAATTTCTTGTCAGTCAGCACAGAAAATCAGATACACTTTTACTACCACACAAGATTTAAAAACTAAGTCTCTTAAATTTTCGAAGATGCTCCAATCTTCATCTTTTACGGTCACATAACGTTAAAAGATTTTCTATTTTTTTTTTGTTGGCATATCTTCTGAAGATAATGATCGTGGCTCATCTTCAGAAATTTAAGAAACTTACGTTTTAAGTCTTGTGTGGTGGTGAAAGTGTATCTGATTTTCTCTGTAGACTGACAAGAAATTTAGCCATAATGTCAATTGTTAACCACTGTAATCACTGTTTACGGCTATTCAACGTATTACGTCATTTTCCCTAATTAACTAACATCTTAGAAGTCGTACAATGCTTTCCGAGCTGTCCTTTACAATGTTTTGAGGGTAACCGAGTGTTTTGGGATGGGTCCCAGAACTGTTCTGTTAGCGGAAGTGCTATTTCCATTTTGGTGACAGCTGTATGAAATCATTTTAATGGCAGATGTTGAAACATTTTCTCATTAGGTGGTTTTGAGCTAATTTGTCCAGACTGAGCCTGAATTTGCCTGATGCCAAGTCAGATTTTTCCTCTTCCTAGGTTCGGACTTCACGAAGGCGATCAAAAATGGCTGCAAAAAAATGTTTTTTTATAGCCGACGAAATGTACATTACCTGTTTTTTTTAGCAGTTTCCCCTTTCTAAGCATTATTTTTCCCTAGAAGTTTGAAAGTGGTCTTCCCTGCTGAGCTTGTACTGGTACAGTGCATGCGCAGGCTTGGGTCAAATTATATAAGCTCCAGCGCAGCGGTCCGTCAGCATCATTTCTCCTAGGGCACTCACAAAGTGGTCGTCCTGAGCTTCCCCATTCCTTCAATCCGCCTCCACACGTTCCGCTTCCTATGATCCTATGCTCCTGCGGTTGGCAACTACAGAACCAGCAACTCCGACTTCGGTCGATTCCCTCGTCCCCTCCTTTGAGGAGTCGGACTTTCAGGATGGCCTCTGTCATCACCATGATTCCGTATTAACCCATGCATCATCACCCCTTCGGCAGGTGCAAGTGACCATACAAGCGGTTCCGCTTCCCACCGATTCCTCGGTTCCCGTTGGTTCCTCGATTCCTTCCAACACAGCAAGCTTTACAGCTGCTTCGATTCTGGACGATTCATTGGTTCCTTTCTTGGGAACAAAGGTCACATAGGCTATATATCAACAGGCCATTTCCTTACCAACGTCAGGTATCACAACTAGGACCTCTGGTTCCTCGATCCTACTTCACCATACTGCTACGACATTGGAACCGTCGATTCCACATCCACTATCTGTAAGTTTGGACACTGATGTGGACGACTCACGGTTACCTTCCAATTTAGGCAGTCATCCTTACATTTCTCAGCAACTACCTAGCCGCTGCTCGGGACGCCTTCCCACAACAAGAACTTTCCTGTACTGACAGCCTCGTCAACCCCCTGCAGCTACTTTTCCAGCTTTAGTATCATGCTTTCCTTCTGACTTCGTCAAAGGAACATTACAGCGGTTCGGCTCAACTGCAATACCGCGCTTCCCGATTCCTCCTCTACCTAAAACATCTTCAGGGTCGGACAGTCTTGATCTCACATTCTTACCTCCCACACCTGTTCTCCCATCTCCAGTGACTACCGTTCCACTAGGAACATCGACTACCATCTCACCAGCTTTTATTCCGCCACGATCCCTTCTATTACCGGTTCCGTTTCCTACTCCAACAGTCCTTTTGCTACCCTGATGATCCTCTAGATTGCCGATCTCGATCCGCATTCTGGTGCCGGCACCGATCCTCTACCTTCGGTTGCGGTCTGCAATGACTTGATTTGTAACGAAGAACCACACTTTGACATTCATTATACAATCCTAGGTGCCGCTTCCCCAGATTTTCTTCTTTCTCTCCTCCATCACCACCGGTCTTACGCTCAAGATCCATTTCCATCCCAGGCATCATTCCTCTTCCTCCGAACCATTGTTCCATCGTCAACAGCGACCTTCCACGTACCGTCAACTACGGATCCCCATGCACGGATTCCGTTATACCACCCATCTCCGGACTCTCCACGATTCCGCCTTCATGATTGTAACCTTGTCTTCAACCCAGTGAGTTTCTTTTTTCTTGTAAAAAAAAGAAAGGCAAAGCAGAAGAAAGGACCCAGCTTACCTACACGTAATTGGGCCCAACAACTAATTTTTCGCACCATTCCCTCGGTTCCTCTTCACTAGAAACTCTTCAGGAATCTCTTCCACTTTCACGCTCGTCTTCCTGCACAACAGCATGTCTCACAGTTCCTCCCTGTTCCTATGCAATCAAAACAAATCTACATCCACGGCGATTCCTCCACGTTTGTTTCATCCAGTGCACTCTCTTTCATTCACTAAAAAACTGAAATAACGCCACCACCTTTAAGTTCGGTTCTTATGCCCAATTCCTGTCTACTACATTCTCAACTTCATACGTAACCTGTAACCCACAATGCTAGACCTTTCACAAAAATCTCCGATCCGCATCCCCTGCTCTATCGCGCCGCCCTCGAACGACAGGTGTCACCACCAACGGCCGTTTTCAACACTCCTTGTTTGAATCTCCTGCGTCCAGACAACCGCCACCGACTGTATTTCTTGACTTACGATATCCGATTCCTCTTCGGCAGAAGACCCCGTTCCAAGCCATGAAAGACTATCTCCAAATGTGCCAACACCACCTCCTTGTCATTGCTTGGGGTTTGCTGGAACTACCACGCATTTTGATCCTCACCCGTGTTGTCAGAACCACAGTGATGGAAGAACAAAACGTTGCCAGATCTGCATCTCCATTTCGCCCTCAAAATGGATTCTCATACGGAAAAGACAACGTCTTTCCAAACAGAAAGCGATCCGCATCAGCCGCCAACAAGCCGCCGCTTCCATGACGGATTCTGCAATTCAACCACCCCCAACTAAACCAATCTAAACACAACAGAAGGCTCCAAAACGCGCCGCATCACCACTTAAACAATGTCCGCATTCCCCCAAGAAGAAACCACGTTTAACATACACTGACGCTGTGCCAGCAATCGCAGGTACGTCGGAGTTTTGGCCTTCTAAAAGCATTCCTACATCTAAGTCAGTGCGTATTAAGTCAGCATGGATGCCTTTCGCACCACCACTACAGTCTGCCCCTGCAGGGAGGATTTACAAAAGGAACGCTACGGTTCCCCCTCCTCCCGATTCTACCGCAAACAGGCCTTTACAAGATGAACAAGTCGTTCCCTCGATTCCACCTCCGCTTCCCATTTATCTCCTGCCAGACTCCGGTTCTCCTCCTCGACTGGTACCGTTTCCGGCAGCGCCGATGCTCCGTGAAGCCTTAATACGTGGCGTATACCTCTCCGCACGAGATGCCGAAAACTTAGATTTCAACATTAACTTTATTCTAACTTTCACCAATCATTTTGCACAGGAATACACCTCTTTACGTTCTTTGCTGTCAGACCTTCCGGCCCTGAGGGAAGCAACTGCATCCGCTGATGCTCTTCAAGCCGAGAACACGATGTTGCTCGCCGTCAACGAAGCATACGCCAACGAATTAGAAATGGTCAACCAAAAATCCTATTCTATGCGGATCAATTATGCTTTGTTACAAAAACATAGAACTTGGATCTCCCCGATTCCCTTGTCACCACCTTGGCGCGCCTGCTATTGAACCCGCTCACGCACACGCCACCTCCGCAATGCGCCTTCTTCAGCCTCACTCCGTTCACCTGCTCGACACCTTCCGACCACGCCACAACCATCTCCATCCCTACATGATATCCATCATGCTGCACCTTCACCATTACCTTCTCCAGCAAAAGACCCTTCCACAACAGCCAGTCTTTTCTACACCCCAACTGGAGACCCTCCAGAATCGGTAGCTCCAATAGATTTAACTGTTCCACCTGCCACTAACGGTTCATCGGTCCCATCAATCACTTTTGATTCCTCACTCGGCCTTGCCACAAACAATCCTCCTGGTTCTACGGGCCCAGGCGATCCTCCTTCCGCTTCTATCATCACCACAGATAATCTCCCCGATTCCGCCATCCAGACTATTGACACTATCGATTCCCCCAGTCCGTTAATAACAACTCCAGGTCACTCTTCCTCACAACCTTAGGATCCTCATGCACGATCCTCCATCTCACTCTGGAAAGAGGCTGCGGAATCGTCTGTTCTCTCTCAGATTACAAATTATTCGGTTTGGCAGTTAGACAATGCACCAACCTTCATCCCAGTGTTCCATGGGATCAACCCACGCCAATTGGTGACTTACCATGCTCCCCATGCAGAGCAAAAGCCAAAGGCGTAGCCCTAGGCTTCAGAATACTTCAATAATTTCTGCTTTATATAATACCTTAGTAACACAACCATAATGCACACAACTTCCGACCAGGTGGCGAGAAGTTCACTTCAACGGCCCTCCTTCACCCTGACGGGACAGTGGAAATCAGCTTCTCGCCTATCAACTTTCCTTTCATTTGAACCCTTTATAATGATTCCGACAGCTCCATCCAAACTCAAGCCCATCACGTTCTATTCTGACCTTCGCACAGTATCTACACAACCTCCATCAACCTTAAAGCATTCAGCATTGTGCATCCCGTTTCTGTGACTTATGTGCCACAATCATCCATCTTCAATCCACTTCGACACTATGACGCCTCCGCATCCGAAAGAAATCACTACATCATCTTCCACCTTCCTTCCATTCATCTTTCTTCCCCACAAGGT
Source organism: Lithobius niger (assembly GCA_023313725.1). Lineage (NCBI taxonomy): Eukaryota > Metazoa > Arthropoda > Chilopoda > Lithobiomorpha > Lithobiidae > Lithobius > Lithobius niger. The sequence goes on along the minus strand of JAHWFP010174067.1, from coordinate 26,401 downwards.
AAGCTGTTTCACTGTGTTTACTGATTATGTACCTTGTACCTCTAGGTGTTAAGACCCCTGCATGCGGATATAAGTAAAAATAATATAATACTGAGCTACCACATTTCCCAACCTCGCCTATGCATAGCTACCGGTTCCTCAATTTGAGGTTTCACCGTTCCTCCTCTTCTTTCTACTAGGTGAAATTGGTTGTGGGACCAGGAGTGTCTTCACCAAAGGAAAGCTTTTTTCGTTGGGGCACCGGCTCGTACTGCGGGAGACTTGAACCTAGTCCTCCTACGGTGACAAAGTCTGCTAAAAAACAGGTAATGGAGAAATTCGTCGGCTATAAAAGACTAAAATTCCAGGGCCTGCACCTGGTTAATTTTAGTTTTTATTGCCTACCCGAAAATATACATTACCTTAATTCCCGCCCAGCCTTCCCTCCATGGACTAGGTTCTGGATGTGGAGAAATGATGCTGACGGACCGCTGCGCTGGAGCTTATATAAGTTGACCCAAGCCCGCACATGCGCTGTACCGGTACGAGCCCGGCAGGGTAGACAACTTTCAAACTTCTAGGGGAAAATAATGCTCAGAAAGGGGAAACTGCCAAAAAAAAAACAGGTAATGATAATTTTCGGGTAGGCAATAAAAACTAAAATTAACCAGGTGCAGGCCCTGGAATTTCAGTATTTTTGTTTTGTAGCATCTAAACCGTTCACGCGGCTAAAAAACATCGGCCCTAATCGTAATTTTGTTTGTATAAAATAACCCTTCTGACCCTCATCAAGTCGTAACATGCCATTGTAACATAGGACAATACCAACTTACAGTCTGTAGATGATTTTAGAGGTGTCTTTATGTAGGTTTAGCACCGGTGCACACATGCGTTTTCTGGACGTGCGGCACCGCTGCGGTGACGCAGCCAATCAATGCACACGTGCGTTTCATTAACGCGCATTGGTGCTGCGGTGCCGCTTCGGTGACGTATGTGCACGTTCGGTTCCCTAACCTCGTGTACAAAAAATTATAGTTTGAAACCAATGAGACGATATTGCTTTTTTCGCCTACCTCGTGAACAAAAAATATATTTTAAAACCAATATCGATTTGGTACGTTCATTTACTGATTTAAGACGTATCAGGGGAATATATTATACATTCTTTGCAGATTAACTAAGAAATTCGGCTTCTGCAACATTTTTTATTTCAGGATAGTTCTTTACTCCGCCATTAAACAATTCCATGTCTATTTCTTTAAAATTGGACGCCATTTTCGGTAACGCTTTTGCGGTAAACGGCGGACGTGTGCACCGCTCAAGTCACCCAAGGTACTCAGAGACGCAATTGCGTTTTTTTAACGCTGCGGTACCGCTGCGTTGATGGGGGAATTGCGGTGCAAAACGACCGCACGAGCGGTGGGCAAGCGGCGGGCGGTAACGCAACGTCGACACTGGTACGTGTGCAGTACCTAACAGATGGCACGTAAACCAAACCGCAAATGCGGTACCGCAGCGGCGACCGCACGTGTGCACCGGTGCTTAGATGGTCTCCTGTGGCTATTTCCATTATGGCAGCCAACAGCAGGGTTGTGGCTAGCCGAGGGCAGTTCCCAAAACCGAAGATGGTGTTAAAAAGATCCCATTGTATGTATTTTTATTTATAAGATTTTTTTAAGGGCACGTGTTTGTTTAAGATTGTGATAGTATTGGGCAATTATTTCGTGTTCGCATTCCAGTTCTAGTTAATTCCTTCAATCACAGATTGGGTAACCCTGAAAGTACAATCAAGTGTCCACCAGCCAGGTTTTCTTACTTCATTCACCTCTCTTCGTTTGCTTGTGCCTGTTCTGTTTCTTTGTAATAGTTCCTTGGTAAGGCAGTTACGTGTGGGAGGATACTGCCGTTCAAAGCAAATATACAAACTGGCCTTTTTTCATATACTCGGGAAATAAATTATTCATTTGTTGAAGATAAATTCTTGGACCTAGTAATTAGTTTTTTCCTTGAGTCACCTCAAACCATCATGCAGCTGACTTAACAGAAATTATTTTACACCTACGCTTGTATGACAGACGGAGATGAAAATTTTCCAAGAAAAAAACTCAACTTTCATTTAAGCCCAATCTACGCCACATCTTCCACAGAAGCTAAGTTGAAAGCAGTAAGTTGAGTGCTACAACAAAGAGCCGTAACTTCACCAGCAGCATTTGTACCATCCGTGTTTGAAAGAGCACGTCTCCAAATAAACACTTAAACCTACTACAAGCGTATATCTCAAACCACCCAAAACCCAAACCGGTACCAGAGAAGCTGTCAAGTTCCCCCAAAAGGGTTGAACTTTGAAGGTAGTGATAGCATTTCACCAGGGAAAGACTGCCAAGGTTAATTACACAGACTAATAGTTCAAAAGTTAAAAAAGAAAACAAGAAAATTGCTATTCGCGATAGCAATCTTAAAGTTTTCACTTAACGTCCAAAGTATTATTTGGTGCTATTTATTAACTTGGCTAACAGGATTCAACTTGGTGGCCTTTCCCTGGTTGAATGATATCACTACCTTTAAAGGCCGACCCTTTTTAGAAACTTGGCAGCTCACTTACGCCAGTTTTGGTTTTGGGTGGAGAGCACAACGTTCATAGGACTGTGAAGGCACAAAAGGTCAGTCTTATCATCATCTCTCCTTTTTTTCTGGAGAAATTTTACGTCTATAACTTTTTACATTGATAATTTTCATATTTGCTATTGCCCAATTAGTCATTACATCAGCCAAAGTAACACGGTTTGGTTTGTTGTATGTCCATGCTTCACATGCTTAAGTTTTCTTTAATCCTATTTTTGCGCACTCTGGCAAACAAACCTTCTAAAAATTTTCGTATTGATAATTTTAACATTTGTTATCTACCAATTAGCTGTTAACGAGAGTCATATTGTCACGGTTTGGTTTATTGTATGTCCATGCTTCACATCCTATTTTTGCGAACACTGCCTAACAAACGCCGATTCTCGCTCGCTTCGCTCACTCAATCAACGCATCCCTTTTCAGTTGCTCCTCCCGAGGTTAATGTTAATATATGCAACGAAGCTGCAATTGCTCACTGAACCAGAGCATCCCCCTTGTTCTGTTTATCCCTGCACCTTCCCCTTACATTTTTGAAAATTTGCAAAGATTTCGGCCACATTGGGATTTACCCTCGACATGGTAAGATATGCTTTTAGTTGCTTACAATGTAACTTAGGACTGCAGACACACAAAAGACACGCTTAATATATAGACAGAGGATGCGCTGTGGGTCGCGAGACTGGCAGGCTGCGGGAACTCTAATCTCTAGATCAAACAGCAACGCTGGAGGAGATGTGTAATGTGTACTTCATCGGCACACAGAAATTGCACTTCTCATTTTCAACTGGTTTCGAATTTTAAACAAGTGTTCACATTGATCCCCACCAGAACTTTACCCACTGAACCCAGCTGGAGGAGCTAGCTCCTCCCCCCCCCCACACACACACACCACGAGTTGCCCAACTGTTTACACCATCTGCGTATACATTCGAAATGCTAATGTAGGTTTGATTAATGCATTTCGAGTGTTGAGCCTAAAGCAGTGGTGCAGCACGGAAGATTGAGCTTAGCAAGCACCGCAATCAATAGGCCAGCCTCTTGATCAATGTTCTTCACGAGTACAGCTAGGATCCCTGAATGTCAACCCATGGGATGGCATGAAGTGTAGAAGGCTGTTGGTAACGCAGTCAACATACGCTTTGTTTCTCCCTCTTTGGCAGTTCTTCTCCACAAGATCATCTGTGGCCTGCGGTTTCAGGGTTGGCTCTTCATTTGCCATCACAGCGCAAAATGCCAGCTGCAATGTGACACCCATTGCCAAAGGGTCAGAACCTACAGTATCTTCGTAAGGCCACAGTTCAGTGACAGCCCTTGTCTGAGATAGTACCACAGACATGGTCAATCGTTTGCATAAAAGGAATGGTTAATTTAGGAGTTTGTATCTCTGCCAAGCAACTGTCAGGGAAGCTCTGATCCATGTTTAAGAGTTCGCTTCGCTACGAGTTCGGATAAACTCAAAAATACTGGTTAATTTTGGTTTCTGTTGCCCTTATGAAAAAATACATTACCTAATATTTAGCATTTCCTTTCTCTCAGTGCTGTGTGACCTAAAGTTTGAAATTCTATGTCCATCGGTGCTGCTACCCACTGTGCATGCACATCCTCCAGTACATAAACGCGGACGAAGGTCCCTGCTTCATCTTTCGTTCCTCTAAGTGCCCGTGGCGACACAGAGGGGAGGAGAGTGGGATATTACGTAATGCCAGTTTTCATAAGGGCAATAGAAATCAAAATTAACCAGCTGTACCTGGTATTTTGGACTTTCAATATGCCATGAAAACATCCATTAACTAATATTTAGCATTCCACTGACGTTGTCAAAGGCGGCGGGCGCCACTACATGGAGCTTCCTAAAAAGCTTCCAAAAGCCGAAGAGTGGTGTCCCTGCGTACAATGAGCTAGTCGAGGTTCTCATGCGGTAGAATCCAGTCGTCGAGGAAGGCGTCCGCGCGGACGCCATGTTGATGTAGATGAGCAAGGACAACCTTTAGAACAAGTGTGTAGATTCTGGGAGCCGCATTGAGACCGAACGAGAGGCAGGTAAACTCGTAGATCGTTCCCTCGACTAAGAAACGAAAGAGATGTCACACAGACTCATGGATCGGATATGAAGATAGGCGTCCGCTAAATCTATGGAGATTGTCCAGTCTCCTGGGAGGAGAGCGTGACGAACGGAATCCACTGTAGACATCTGAAAGTGGGGATTCCGAATAAATTTGTTCAATTGCTGTATGTTGAAGATGAGGCGCAAGTCGCCTGTTTTCTTGGGACAAAGGAAGATCGGACTGTAGAAACCGAGCTTATCTTGTTCCGAGGCTACTCGGATTGCTTGCTTGGCGAGGAGAGAAGCAATTTCGTCTGTAATGAGGGATTCCACTGGGATTCCGGTGGAGAAAGGCGGACTCGTAGTGGAGGAGGCCGAGAAAAGGAAGGGAGGAATCCGTGTAAGATGATAGAGAGGATGCCTGGATCGTCGGTGAGGTTTTGCCAAGCCAATAGAAAAAAGCGGAGGCATCCGCCGACCGGCATTGGCAAAGAGTAATTGTCAACACGAAGATCTTGATCGTTGTCGGCCATTAGGAGATTGGCGTCCGCGTCGGTCCGGTGTAGCACTGCGTCCATAGGACATCGTTGACGTCATTGGCCTCTTGCCTTGAATGGCTTAGGCTTGCGTGCGATATCCAGATGGGAAGCAATCTTTGGAATGAGGCCACGAAAAAGAATATCTGTTCCATGGATGGGCTGATTGATGAGAACGTGCCTAGTGGAGTCATGGAGGTTTGGGGCAATATTGAGAGCGATGTCGCGCAGCAGGAGAGTGGAACTGAAGAGTGGCCGGGTGAACCAATTCATCGAGTGGAAAGTAGCAAAGCAGGCCTTACGGAAGACTTGACTGATACGGGCTGCTTGTTGTCTTGTTACTTCTGGTGAGAGGTCCGCTGATAGATGCTCACACAATGCATTGGTGGCAGTATTCAGTACGTCCGCTTGAGATGCTGCTCGGAGTCCGAGTCGAATAATGCGGTCGCTGTCGCGGAGGACCGAGACAGACACCGGTGCTCATCTAAGTAGGTAGAAGGATGTACCAAAATCCATTCTGGCATCTGCAGCCAAGAATTCTGAATGTGGGTACGTGTCGAAGTTTTGTGGATTTGCAGCTCTGTCACCAGTGGGACGGAACAAAAATGATTCCTGGACAACGTGTGGCGGGGGCGGTTCCTTGTCTAGTTTCAGCAGTGTCCCATTCCCTAGAAGGAGGCCGCCTGTATGGAGTAAGGTGGTGAGGAGGGTGATTGACTGTTCGAGAAAGGGATTCTATCCGAGAACAGGATTCTGTCGACGAGGCTGGTCCCGGAGACCAAAACCCCGGCCAGTGCAGAGTCCGCAGTTAATTGACGGGACAGAGTGCTGAGGAGTCGGTTTGCACAGGAAACAGTCTGGGATTACTGCTTTAAGTAAATCTGGAAGTGGAATCTCCGATGGGTCAGGGTTCACTGGATGGTCTGAAAGTATATGGTGGGAGGAGTCCGAAGCATTAGGCAGAGGAAGGTGCTGGCTTTCGGAGTCCGAGCCAGAGGCGTCCGAAGGGCGGTGATGAGGTGGTGAGGCTTCATAGAAGGTAGCAGAAGCAGGGATTCCGGAGGGACCAGCAGTTGCTGGAGAAGGCGAATTTTCTTCGCAGCAGACTGAACCCAGGAGTCCATGAATTGGTGAGTCCGAGGAGGAGAGACCGGTCGTTTATGACTGACGGACCGGACGGCGGTGTACATTAGGGCATGCACACATTCCTTAGATAGAGTCTGAGAGTCCGCAGCCGGTAGAGACTGGGAAGAGACGGAATGCCAGGAGAACCGGGAACACAAGTCAATTGGTTCATCCTGGTGGGGAACCGGGCGCTTCTTCTTAGAGTGTCGGCTGTCATTTGAAGTTTGAGGCGTGGATATCGCTCCTTGGCACGGAGGAAATCCGCTTGGAGAGAGAAGTGGCCCGGACTCCTGGGGATTGGTTGTTCGCATTGGATAGGCGAAGCCACGGTGTTGCAACTGGATCCGTCGCCATTGGTCACTCGGAGGCAGAAGGACCGCAAGTGAGAATTTCTGGAGACCCAGAGTCCGCTGAGGGAGTCTGAGCAGACAACGGGATCACAGAGAGTTCCAGAACAAGTGGGTCATCCGGACTGATGACTGGTGAGGAAGAGGGACCCGCATGTGGCCGGGCTTCCCGAGACGTTCCTTTAGCTTTGGGCATGAGTGTCTGTCTGATCAGGTCGGAGGCTAGAGAAAGAACGATGAAGCAGGGACCTTCGTCTGCGTTTATAGACTGGAGGCTGCACATGCGCAATGGGTAGCCGCGTCGATTGACCTAGACCTTCAATTTCTACATCACACAGCACTGAGAGAAAGGGAATGCTAAATATTAGGTAATGGATATTTAATGGCATATAGAAATGGAATTTCCTATGCACGTCGGGAGTTTAAATCCAAGCAACAAGTAATGGGTCAGTGTTAACTTTCTGAGTGAACAGCTAGCACTGCACTGCGGACTGTAGTTTCATCGTGCATATCCGTTGAGACCTACGTCCGGTTTATCACTTGTTTCACCGGCAAAAAATTTTGATTTTGAAATTTCATATTTTCGCCAAATTTTTTACAGACTTAACAGCTCAATAAAAACTTTTCAGTGGTACAAATTTCAAATTTGTAGCTCAAACAACTAAAAACCTATTCAACAAAACTGAAAGAAAAAATTAAATACGCAATGACACAAAAAGCATATTAAAGAACTTTATTTGTGTGGATCTATACATCCATTTCAAAAAATGCTGTAAATCTATCTATTACCAGAACGCTAACAAGAAAATATACACATACGTATATATATCTAGAGATATATATTTTTTTTATTTGTGAGCTATTCTTTCCGGATAGGTAGCACTGGTGGCTCAAAAAAATAAATGCGAATGGTGTATTAAAAACACAGAAATCATCTAAAATTTGGAAGCATTCGAAACAATAGCAATACCAGAAATCACCTATTAAATGCCTTGGTAAAAGAAAAACTAACGCCTAATCCCGGAAAATGCTTTAAGGTCAAATTGGTTAAAAAGCCCAATTAACAGCCTCTCCATAAAGCTGCATTTTTCTGCTAGAAAATTAACTAAAAGCTTCGTACGTTTAACAAACCCAACCTTTTTTCATTCACTACCTACAAAATTCGACATTTCAAACGCACAATCTCAAAATCGCGAAATACAAGTCTATTTCGACAGATCTGGAAAAATGATGGTAAAATTCGTTCCTACTGTCTGAGCAAATAAGCTAAGCAGTACCCATCGTGTACTTTGCATGCACAATGGCTACACGATAGAATGGAGTAAACAACAACACTTTCAACATCAAATTCTAAGAGTAATCGACACCTAAGAAGCCTAGAATCACTTGCCATCCAGCACAAAATTGATTCAGACAAGCCCTTAATAAACCTACAAGGCCCATCCACTTCAGGAATCCGACATCTCATTAACCAATAATTGGGTGAGCATCTCGCGCGATAATGGCACAAAGATAACACGAGCGAGTTCCCCAGTGAATACAGTAGGCTACGGTACAAACGTGCATCGTCGTCTGCTAACGAAGATAGCAAGAGTAAAACAACGATGTAAGCAGAATGAAACAATTATTTTGTGAGCCTGAAGAAGATAGGACTGAAATTTTACATTCTTTCGTCAACAGCCTATCGAAAATTTGCAAAATACGAAAGAAATTACAGTACTCCAAGTCCTACTGTCTTTTTCAAGTACAAGTTATTTTCCTAGCATCACATTGCACTCATAAACGGATTCAAAATAGACTTGCATTTTGCAATTTTGAGATTGTGCGTTTGAAATGTCAAAGTTTGTAGGTAATGAATTCAGTAACTCTCAAAGTAAACAAATCCATTTTACTCTTTTTCTATCCCCTTACATCATTGTGTTTCTGCAGAAAATTTAACTAAAATCTTCATCATGTACTACTTCATTAAATATATGAACAAAATTAACTACTTAGCCCCTTCAATCCTTGTTTTCCACTGCAAAATTAACTAAAAACTTCTCACATTTAATAATAGTATAATACTAACTTTTTATTGAATGTTAAAGTTGGATAAAAGTTCAAAATCATGACCAGGAACTCCCGTGCATTTATTTTTCCACAAATTTGCACCAATTTGCATCACTGTCCCCAGGATGGGAAGATGAAGTTTAACTCTCCCCTAAAGATAAGCAATCACTCTCTCCTGGATGGAAGATGAGGTTTAACTCTCTCCAAGACTAGAGAGCAGCAATCACTCTCTTTCTCCTGGATGGACGATTAACGAGTACTCTGTCCTGGAAGAAAGCGATCAATTTGAACATGCGATTGCCTCCAATCCTGAACGTTACGAAGGTTTGTATGGTTAGAAATTAGTATTAACTATGAATTATGTTGGAGATTAGCGGTGTGACGATCTGCAAAACTAAATTTTTTAAATCTAGGCCGGGAAAAAAAAATTGTTCGGTTCTCGGGCGCGGGCGGGTCCCCAAAAATCATGCGGGTCAATCGCTTTTTATTTCATTCGTCTTACGTCGTTACCCGTGGAGTGAGGCACTAACGAAATATTTATTCTTGCAAAAATTATTGGACACAATTATTTCAAACACACGCACGCAACAGATATTCATTAAAATGCACGGAAAAAAGCGGACAAATGGCTTTAATAGTTTCGGAGAACCGTTGTTGTTTTTTTAATTACGGGCGGTAATGAAAATCGAAAATCTCCGTGTTGACAAAAACGCGTCCGAAAGACGGCGTTAGTTAGGCTAAAAATCGTTGCTCCCACCTGATAAGCAATAGTGTGAAGGTTTATAGGCTCCTTTTCCATTTTAGTTTTGCATCGTGACTGCTGATTTAATTTTTTAATGCTGGAAACAGCATCTTTCTTGTGATTTGCAATGACGAACTAAAACACTTTTCAAGCGCTCACGTGAAATCCGAAGCGATCGGCGGCGTCCCTGTTGAAATCGCGCATCAGCCAGTCAGAGCACGCTAAATCGGTCACGTGATGCCAACCTGCCAATAATGGAACGCGATTTTCAAATGCTTTGGAAAGTTAGCTTGAAGCGGCCAGAAACGGCCTACTACAATTCGCCTGATTGGCCAATGCCAAATGGCCATCGAGAACATATGTTGAGAGGCCTAGATTCAGGGGAATTCCAGCTTTCCAACTAATACAAGATGGCAGCACCCAGTCAAATAATTCGACCGCTACCACTGATCAAAAATGACCAATTTTCTGCTTTTTAACTTAGGAAAAAAAGAATGAGAAAGGCATTTTTGCAGTTTTTAGTGAGTCTATACTCAACTAAAGTGCTTTTAATAAAATTGTAGATATTGGTAACTACGTTTTCTTTTTTTTTTTTTTTTTACAGAAATCGATGCACATCATGTCAGGAATTTCAGCGTTTCGCATTTCGATATTTTCGGAAAATTGCGTTTTTCGACCCATAGTTTACCTTCAAAGCTTCGACGTATATATACGTCATTACAGTGTTTGGGACGATTTTTTTTGGACGTATATATACATTCATACTGCTTAAAAGGTTAAAGAAAAATGTGGAGCATTTTCATAGCATTTTGAAAATAAATAATAAAATAAAAAGCCGGGTGGCCTGGTCCTTTTTCGACCTCCGAAATGCCCGAGAACCAAACTTATTTTTTTTCCCGGCCCTATATATTATTTTTGGCTTAATGAGCACACTTAATGATGAGGGATCATGATTAAACAAACGAAGCTTCAATAATTCTGGCTATTACCCTGGAATAATCAGAAGAGGGCGAGCAGGTTCATTCTTGTCACAGAAAAAGGGCGAGAGGCCGACAATGAGAACAGATATGCGCTGTAACAATTACAAACAAATACTATTGCTTCAACAATGCTGACTATTAGAGCCGAGTTGAATCAGTGGGAGTCAGCTACTCAGCGGGAATCAGCTAGACCGGCGTTATGTTAAGCCGGGAAAGAACTAGTAAATTATAATTAATGCTAGATTGAATCCAGACCACGAAAACGAATCACTGCATACGACCCCTTAGATGTTGGCTTCCCTGCTGTACACTGAACACCAGCGTTGCTTACGCAGAGAAACGCGATTATTTTAAATGAAATAAGACTTTCTCTGATGCCTTCCCGAGTTTTGCCAAATTCACTGCATGCACCCACGGGCATTTAACAAGTGATTTACTGTAATGGCACACAAACAAACTTGAAAAAAAAAAACAGAAGTGGTTGAAAAATGTTGCAACTTGTAAAAAAAAAATGTGAAAATTTGTGAATTCTAACCGTTAGGCTTTTGTTTCATGTAACAATCGGGTTAAAGGAATGACGGGCGAGTTAAGTGAACAAATTTTGCTCGGCCTTTCTACTCTTAAGGAACAAAGACTGGCCCATAAGAAATAGACATTGACCATCTTCAAACCAACATTAATGACACAATATATGACCATTTTTGGGAAATGTACAGCATCAGTATTGACTGATTAGGCCATCAAAAAAAGAAAAGTTGGTTCGTACGCCCCGCAGCACCCTTTTTTTGACAGGAAATAAAAAGAAACGACGCGGCAAAATAGTTACACGCCACATCAAAAATGTCCTTACTGAGAAATGAAAATATAAAATTTCCATTCTAGTTGTTAAATAATTGTATGGACAGGTGGTAAGCAGAATTATGAGGCAGTGTTCTTTATTTTCGCCAAAATAAAGTAATTCCCAAAATGTTAGGAAAAAAAGGACTAAAAAATAAAATTCCTGTCGCCCGCACACATTTCTCAAGAAAAAGGCCGGACAATCAACTTTCTTTTTTTAAGTAGCCTTACACGACCATTCAAATAGGGTAATAAAAAAAAGTGTTGCTTTGATTAATGTAAATCAGCGTAGTCTTACAGAAAATGAATGTGCATTGGTACGGATTAAGAAATTATTCCCGTTCATGATTGCCAATACGTTACGAGTCAAATTGGAACAGCTGAATTAGTTTTCATAATTCTGATTAGATTAGAAAACATGTTGACGTGGAGGCCAACACGAAAAATAAGGTACAACTTGTAGGACTGGAGATTTGAAGCCGAAGCCATGACACCAGAAGTACGGAGAGACAATTTTGCTAGGTAATAATTACAATCTAATATTCTACTTCGTTCGCACAATTCACGCTTCACTTGAAAAAAGAACAAGTTATCTACAACAATATCTTCTACAAATTTTCAACAGCCTGTTATCTGGAGATGTAGGGTCTCAGACGACGGTTTCATCAAGCAACATGCTACGTTGGAGAAAGGAAAAAGGAATTTGCGGCCATTACGAAGCAGCAAATGGCTGACACCAGGTGGCAACAAGATCAACTGAAAAGACACTGAAACCCCTCCTACCTACATGTGAGGAGCCTGAAATCCCTGACTATTCAACACCATATCCGAGAGAACCTTGCAATTGGTGGAGGCTACACTCAGCCGCAACTCAAAAAGCAGACGATCAAACGTGAATAGTGGCATGAATTTTCTGTTGTTGCCTGCTGAAGACAGCCGTATGAGCCCCTACATCTCCAGATTACTGACTGTAGAAAATTTGCATAAGATAATAGGCAATTCTCGTTTATGGAACTGTGCGTGAACTGTTCTAACGAAGATGATTCATGATTTTCAAAGTAAACGACATGACATTTCTGAAATTCTTACGTAGGCCCGGAAATAATCATCGTAACATGGACCAGTCCCTATAGGCAACGGCCAGAGGATTACTTGCAATAAGTAATTGTTTATTGTGTGTTGCCTCCATTATTAGCACATTAGTGAACCTTAATGTGATGTTGCGCGAGTAGAAAAAAGGAACACCATTTTGGCATGAAACAACACTTGTTGAAGTAAGGTTCAGTTTATCCTAGCTGAATATACAATATCTGCATATTGTAAATACTTCTAACACATAGAAAATTTGCATCCAATAATCAAATTTAAAAAACAATTACCTCCTGCTCGCACCAATTTTCCAGGAAATCGACTTAAGAAGCAACTTCATTTTTTTAAGTGGCCTTTTAAACATAGGTTAATTTATTAAGAAAGAAAATAAAAAAAATGAATTATGCTCAAGTTGTGCCTTAAGTTTCGATTTCTTGAAGCCCTCATAAACACACTGTTAGGCAATGTTCATAATTTACAAAAAAAAGACCAAGTTGAACGATTACGATGATTCTGAACTTTCTTCTGACAATTGTGCTTCGCTTGGCGGCGCCAATGCTGTCCTTTTTGGTAGAAGGTTATTCTGCACTTTCATTTGACCTTTGCCTCGTTTACCCTTTCCCCTCACTAACTGTTTATTCCCTTTGGTTTTGTTGTTCGCAAGGCTCGATGAAACTCCGTCTTCACCGCTACCAATCCCAGTTGTTTCTGCGCTAGACGCAACTTCATCGTCTCTAGCATCAAATTTCCGCTTCCTCTGAAGAATTCGAATTGCCTTAGATTTAGCATCTTCTATCGGTTCGGCGGGTACTTCATCACCTGCTCCCTTCAAACCATCTTCTCCCTTTGAAACTTTATTAAGTGCTCGGCGCACACGTTTGCTAGGTATACGAGATTCAAGGTCTTTCTCCGACCGAGATACTTGAAAAAATCCGTCCAGACGAGTTTGGATCTGCAAGTACCAAGAAGGAATACTGAACCGTTACAAAAATACTGCTAAAATTTAACTACGAGTAAAATTTTTGTGTAGCAATGTAACTTTACATATTATCACCCGATTTCACTCTTCTCAGTCCTATGCAATAATGGTTCAAATAATGTAAAGCTAGCTAGCAGTGCATGACGGGTTGGATGCTAGCTGAGAGCAAATGCATGGTTGGACAGTTGCGAACTGAGAGCAGTTGTCAGCCCGCAACCGTCCCGGCATTGCACATGCTCTCAGTTTGTAACCACCCGTCATACATCTGTTGAACATTGCAACGTCTTTAACCCTTTAAGGACTGTGTGCGCGCTAAGAACTTATAACTGACTTGTAGAAAAAAAATCGCAGTTTCTCACCCAGTTAAGGTAAGGGAATGAAACCTGTGTCATTTTTATCCTTAATGATCTGGCTTTCATATCCCAGTTTAAATTTTACTGTAATTGGCTGGAAGTTTTCGATATGACTTGTAGAAGAGCTGTAAACAATGATTATACAGCGGGCGCATTCGAGCGCACCCATCCTTAAAGGTTAACAGAAGGCACACAATACCATACAGTAGAAAACACAAAAATATTCTCAAATTTTCGGCGAATTATAGGTGTGTACCTACATCGGAAGTCACTTGGTCACCAAAAAAAAAAAACATGAACCACCCCATCGCTGTTTTAAAATTCGCGCAAGGTGTGAACACCGCTGATATAAATCGTGCATTGCACCTGGAGAGCCCAGGTTTTTTTTTTTGTTGAATTTTGACGCGAGAGTTAGCCGCAGTCTAGCGATGCTTTCCTACGCAGGATTTTGAACATTTATAAGTGGCACACGGTTCTTGGATAAATGCTTATACTCTATATACGCTAATTTTTTCCAACGTGCACTACTATTCTGCATGTATTTATTTTGCTACGATAATATCTGCAATGTTGGCTTCCCGACAATACTCGTACGGGAAAGATGAGCGCTGTGGTAAATCTCAACATTTACACAAGTGCGACACATTAATGGGCTCAATAATAAATATAAAAGTATTTTCTCTTTATCTTGTCATTGTTGTAGCTTGCAAATAAATCGATCAGTCACTTCTTTAGCGGTGGCCGGCATGAATATACATCTACTTCCACGTACGATTGTTGTAAGAAAGGAGGGCAAGCACTTCCCCACCGTCGCCTGCCTACCTGCTGCTTGCCTGTCGCTGTTTTGTGTAGCCACCTATAGCACGGTCTAACACTACAGCCCCGGATTACAATGCACTTTTGTTACTTCTGCTCAGCCAATCCAACAATTGTTCTTTCTTACAGCTGTTATCACTTAATCTTTTTTTACTGTTTGAATTGTCAGCTCATACGTGATAATCCACGTCGCTTGGGTGCAATTCTTTTAGACCATAACGTGTACAACGGGCGGCCATCTTGAATGGCTCGCAAATTGCTGCCCCTTGAGAATGAGGGTACGGCGCGAAAAATGAAATAATACGACGGGATTTGTTCGTCTGATTGATGTTATCTAATGCTGATTTGTTAGGTGATAGTCCATTGGTCAATTCCTTTGCTTATTTCACATTAAGAAGAAGTACTAGCGAATCACGAGCCAGATATCGGGCTCAACGCGTGTTCTGCAATAGTACTGCACGCCAGATTTCGGGCGCAACGCGTATATAGGGTTATTGCCGTGAAAGCAGACAACTGCCGTAGCACTTCAAAATAGTAAGTAAACGTGTTTTATTTTTAATCAAAGTGTTGTTAATGGATTTAAAATTCAATATTCTGTAATAATACTAAGTTTTACGACAATTGTTATTAATTTATTATCCACTATTTCTGATATTTAAGTACCGTATCTTATTACGGTACTGGTGTTGCCTCAATCGCCAAGCTTAGTAGCGGCGACGGCGGTAGGCCTACCAGAACGGCGTTCGGGCTTCGGCGGAAAGCTGACTTCTGTTACTACGGTAACCAAAGATTAATGTGTCTCTTGACTAACAGGCACGCCGTATACGTTTAGAAATTGGTATAGACCTACCAAATGCAGTTCTTTCATACTTTCTTTATGCGGCGTAAGCCACGATACAAAACTAGTCAAACGTTAATTCAAGACAGAGGATGACGCTGACAATTTCATCAAATAAAATACCGTGAGGTCGTTTAATCAGTGTTAAGGAGGCGTGATTGGCTGGTGACTGCCGTTTATTGGCTTCCCATTGGTTAATTGTTGTTATAAAATTATGAAGGTATATTCCCAGAATAAACTGTCAGCCTTGTTTATCTTGTATTTACGATCGACTTGTCTGGTATCCTGGCTTCCGCCACATAACGAAAATATTAAATAACAGCATTTGTCCTAAACTCATTTATATACGAATTACCTGATAGTCAAGTGACACATAATTTGACTTCGCAGCGATGCCCGCTGTTTGGTTACCATGGTGACAGAAAATCAATAGCAGTATTAGCTTTCTGTTGAAGTGCATTACACCGCTTTGGTTAGGCCCTCATGGTTTCGTTACTTCGCTAAGTTTGTGATGGATCGATATGGAAACATAACTATTTTATTCATGGAGGCATCAGTAGAAAATACAATTGCTATAAACACTAAAAGAACCATTGAGTGCATCTAGTAACAATTTGAAACACTTTCATCATTCGTGCCAAAAGAAATAGGGAATTCAGGCAAGAATCCACTGCAGTACAACTAGGCTGTATTAATACAAGTTGAAGTTTTTATTTTAAATTTGATGTTTAAAGAAGACGATGCATTCTCGTTTCAAATATAACTCCAGTCTAGTTTAAGTAACATAAATTTTCTCAACCAAACGTTACATTCTCAAGCTGATAATAACACCTCACGCAAGCGCTCCGTAGTTTTTCAGCATTCAGAATGTAACCAGCAGGTGAGAAATTTATTGAAAAAAACTATGCTCTTGTTATTGATACTGATAAAATATTTATACACACGGAATTTTCGGATCATATAAAGTTTTTTTTGTCAAACATAACTAGCCAATACAGGGAAAACATACCTATACGTCAAATACAAAAAAAATGGGACACTAACAGATGTAAGTTTTATCCTGGTGCAATGCTCCGAAAATGCCATGTGCGTAAATATCTTCTTGAGGAGTTGCACGATCGGATTTTTCTTTTAATTACTGCCCTTATGCTCACATTATGCCATCGCCACTATTGTTAGGCAACAAAGTTGCACCACACTAAGTCACCACACTAAGTTACTACTAGATAAACTCCAACTGTGGTCTTTCAATCAATCAAAATTGCAATCAGCATAACTACTCCTTCAAAAGCTGGAAGCAAGCTTAAGCGCAAACATACAGAAGTAAAGCAGTAGAGTAAGCCACCTTTATGTACAGTTACGTTTCAGTGACGAGATTCAAACTTTCAAACCAGTCCCCTTTCAAATCGCTGCTATAATATAGCTTCACCGACATGGCCAGTCTTCAATAATAAAAAAAAAGGCATGTGGCAGCGGAGTAGAGAAATACAGGTTCGCCGGATTGAACAAGAATCATGTCACTAAAATGAAACCCAAGTGAATAAAGGCACACCGACTAAACTACCTTGCATACTTTTTTTCTGTTGGCTTATTTCCGACACACCATTATTTGATTTACAGATTTTTGTGAATTTTTATCGAACCCTTATAACAACTAAGCGACACCTGCAAGCTAAAAATACTCACCGTCTTAGCATTGAGACGTTTTATGACAGGCAGCAAAGCTTCATCTACTTTGCTCCGGCTCCATCCAAACCGGGATTGGGCAAAGTCACGTAGGGCATCCAGATCGGGCATACCCCACGTAAACTTCTCCTTGGATTCATCCACTGCTGGTTCCAAGTAAGCATTAACCACAGCTTCGTTTGGGAATCCAGGGTGCAATTCGACGTTACGTAACTTTTGCTTGATTTTAGATTCACTGGGTATTTTGACCTGTTTCTGGGCCTCTTCCCACCATTCCCTACAATATAAAACAAGTAAACAATTGCACCTTTTGGTAAGATATTGTTAGTAATTCCTGCCAGCTACTTATGAAGAATTTCAACTAAAGCTCCATTCAAATCAATTTCTGATTGCAACTTGCTGCTGGCGCAGCCGCCATCTTGAGTGTGAATCAAAAAAAAAAGGAAGGGTATCTTGTGATATCAGAAGATAATCATGCAAGACCGGATGTGAACACGAAGGCAATTGGACGTATTGCAAGACTGCTGAGAAATGCGCTGGCTGCGTTCTTCTATGCAAAACAATTTAAAAAAGGGCAAAAATCAATTAAGCAATAAGCGTGAGATTCCATGCATTTGGGAATTTATTTTTTAATGTTTTGAGCAATGGACCACCAAAAAAATGTCAGTCCTAAATTTAACGCACAATTTCAGAATAATCTGAAATTGTGCGTTAAATTTAGGACCGACATTTTTCGATATGAGCTTTCAGAGTAAAAACCGCTACGGTATTTTTAATGGACCACCAGTAAAATACAGTTTGAAATGAAAGTAAATCATCATATACTCAACTTCCTTGTGTATACACCTATGTTCAAGCAATTTTTTTTTACGAGGTACGCAAAAGAAAAATGTCTAGCACAGAGTTTGCCAAAATCTTCGCATTTTTTTTCCATTTTTTGTTGCGGTTTGCGTCGCAGAATTTGAAAATTGTTATTGCGGTAAAGTGACGCCAGTGCAAGTACTGTACGTGCAAGCAACAAGTACCTCATTCAAGCAGCATCAATCTACATCATTAAGGACGTATGATGTGCGTGTGTGTTTGTACCTCTACTCCTCTGGAACCAAAGCTTCTACAAAGATGGGAGTAGGACCAAACGAAAGATAATTAAATTGCGCTCAGTATAGGCCTATTTTCATCGCTGTAACTTGATATTATGACCCTCAAATATGCGAATAATCGTTAAAAAATAACGTCAAAGTTTTTTTTTTTAACCCTTATGATGTTTGTTCATGAAGTCGTAGTTTGTTCATGCAAACCTCCTTGAGCGAAGAGAGTGAAGTGACAATATGCCCATGGAAAAAATCTGTACTGGGCAGGATGTAAAGAACAATATTCTAATAAGTAAAACAAGAAAACCCATATAAAGTGCATACTAACACAAATTACAAGTGATGTGGTGGTTCTTGGTGGTTACATTGATTCAGTCACGTTTCTGAGGAAATGTCTGTGCTGAATGAGTGAGCGAAGCGAACGAAAATCAGCGTTTGTCATCAGAAACAGCACTTTTCTGATAAATTGCTTGATCTTTTTGCTTGCCTCCTTGGACGTAAAAAAATAATATTGACCTTCTCTCGAGATAACCGATATCGCATTCTACACTCTTGATCGTTTTTTATGTGGAAGGACTGTCTGTATCCTAAGTGTTGCCGCAAGAAATCTCCTCGAGCGTAGCGAGACGACGCGGAATGAGCGAGCGACTCAGCTAGTAGATGATTAACACCAAAGGATTCTGTGTAAATGGAATAATGTACATTTTAGCCTTGTGACCATATGACAAGGCGAAACGAATTTTTCTGCACATATAAGAAATTATGCCATTCAACTCATGACTTCACTAGTCAAGGCTTAGTTTCATTTGAATTTGGCGCTTCAACTTCGCCTCCTTGCAAATATCAGAGACCAAGTTGAAGCGCCTAAATTCGAATGAAGTTAGGACTTGACTGGTGAAGTTGTGAGTTGATAATAGTGCCTGATGAAGATAGTTGGCTGTGATTTACATCTCCAGCATGATAAACTATCGAAAATTCACCAAGATTGAATTTGTTTTTCTTGGAACTTTTGGAATTGTGCATCGTATATTCCAAAGTAAGCACGTTGACAGGTTTAGACCCATCATTCCTCCATCCTAAAGGGCATTCTCATTGGAGAGACTAGAAGATTTTTGTAAAAATCTTTGGTCCACTTTCGCTCCACTGCTCTAAGGTTGAGGACCGTCGACTTAAAGTGACACTATCACCGATTGAAAGCAGACGAAATCTGACATCATCTAGCGCTATGCAGTACCATCTAGCACTTGCCCGCACCAAGCGAAGGAGTGCATAACGGCATTTCTTTTAATGAAACAAATAAGCTACGACATCCTTAATTATTGAGTGAAAATTTGGTGTGTCTTCGTGCACCTGGAAGCAAGCTATAAAGGTTAACAATATCATTGCCGCTAGATGGCGCCATGGTATTTTCGTTCGCATTTCAATCGATGATAGTGCCACTTTAATATCAACAGGATTTAAAAAACAAAATATGCCTTGCATGGAACACACTATACTTTGTTCCGTATTATGTTTTCAGAAAACTGACTGTATGACCCCCATTTTCTTCCACTACAAGTGCAAAATATCCGTAAACCTCCCATTCGTAAATTCTAACAGTAACTTTGTTGAGTCTACAAGTGTGATATCCACATGTTTTTGCACTCTTAGTGCAAGGAAACGAGTCGTCATCCAGTCAGTTTTCTGAAAACATAATGTGGAACAAACAATAGTGATGTGCTGATTCCGAAACTGACACCTTGGTATCGGCCGATTCCAGGGTATCAGTATCAGAAACGGAAATTTTTCACAGATTCCAAGCAGATTGGTTCCTCCAAAAAAATCATTTCCAACTGAAGCCTAAATTAATCTGTTTGGAAACCTAGCTAAAGCCTTTAAAAATTCCAGAGCATGTGTTAATCACTATCTATTTTAAGGCTGGAGGAAGGGGGGGGGGGTGAGAGAATATAAAAATTAATCTGGGAAAATAGCTGACATAAAATTATAAGCTAAACTGACCGAGAAACTTACTATGGTACATGGTTCAAATTTGCCCTGGTATCGGTGTCGGCAGATAGCATCAGTATCGGTGGGATCGGGCATCAGAAAATTGGTATTGGAACTCCACTAAAACCCACCTAACTTGGTTCATCTCAGTGTTAAGAATCAACCTGATTGGGTTCTCATAAAAGAGCAAGGTGTCCTTTCCGTGACTTTTCCCCCAAGCAACCCACCCCACTGGATTAAATTGTTATTATGTTTTTACCTGGCAGTTTTCAGGAACTCCATTACATTTTTCACAAACCTGGCACTCAATCAGCCAATTCAAACAGCTTCCAGCCTCCTACACTCAATCCGCATCCCCTCAGCCATCACTGATGAGGTAGGTAGCCTTGCCAAATCTTCAAAAACCGGCAACCGGCTGAGTATTACTTGCCTAATCCAACCATTTGGCACCCATTTGCAAAAATCTCGAAGAATCAATCATGAATCTGTTGGTGGACACGGCCAGAGGAGTAGTATATGCAATTAGCTGCGCCACATGCAAGGGCATTTATTTTGTATTATGTGCGAGGCCGCTAGGGGTCCGTATGATCGATCATGAGACTGTTCAAGAAGCACGTTTGTGATACCTACCACAATATCCAGGTTCAGAGTCATAACTCTGAGAATAAATATATTTACCGCTCATTTTCACAAATAAGACAACGTCTGTGTCTTGCAAATTTTCAATGGCTGGCTGCCATCTTCTTCAGGCATTACAACAAAGGTTTTGTTGATTCTTGTGTGCACTACATTGTAGTCGTCGTCGACGATGACGTACAGTGCACACAAGAATCAACAAAACTTTTGTGGAATGCCTGAGTGGTAGCCAGCAATTGAAAATGTGCAAGACGTAGACATAGTCTTATTTGTGAAAATGAGCGGTAAATATATCAATTCTCCGAATTATGACGCTGAATTTGACGAAAACCTTCATAGTAGCACAACGAACAGTTTATTCAATATCCAGGTTGACAAACAACAAGCATACACCATGAAAACGTCAAAGAAAATTCTCGTACACCTTGAGGTATATACCATTACGGTAAATCAATGCTGTGTCTTAAACACAGTCAAAACATTCTTAGCTTTCATACTGTGAAACACCATAATGATTACGTCAACAAAATTTGGAAAAAAATTCCGGAAAAAATTACCGCTCACTTTCACAATCACAACAACAGCTTCGTCCAACGAATTTTCGATAACTTGCTGTATCTTCTTAGGGCCTCAAGGATATAGCTCGGACGTTCTACATCTTTCATTCATGTTCATCAAACTAGCGCATTTGAATTTGGCTGGTGACGTTGCCAAGTATATTTGTGTTACGGGCCTAGATCGCTTGTTCCTATTCTCCACTGACAATGAAGCTGACCTGTCGAACGATCTAGGCATGCAACGATCTAGGCCTGCAACGATCTAGGCCTGCAACGATCTAGGC
>JAHWFP010174066.1:40503-61232 GCA_023313725.1 Lithobius niger | reverse complement strand
AATTTTCAAATTACGATGCAATGATATACGCCTCTGTTTCATCATTAGGCCGGTTGCAGACGAACCACAAAACGCGCCACAATCTCAGACGCAATTTTTGGCGTTTGTGGCACGTCTGTGGCGTAAAAATACTCGAGCTTGCAACACATGCTGGGTGTATTGCATAAAAACCTCTGGCTGCATCTGCATCATCCCAGTTCCCGTGCCACTGCGACGTGGCCCACTGTTTAACTATCACTCGGCGCATTCGTGCCGATAAAACCGGGGTAACAACTGGGCTCTGCTCAGCAACAGCTTCCCGCGCAAGCCCATCCGCCAGAACGTTGCCGCGATCCTCGGAGTTACCTCTTATCCACTGTAATCGTACATAACTGGAACGCGTCGCAATCCACAGCTTCCATAAGATCGTTTAGACAAGCGGGTCGTCAACCTCAAAGCATTCACAAGATTTCCGGAGATGGCCGAAGCCTGCCAAAGAGTCTGTGTGAAGCGTAAATGACGGCAGCTCAACATCAATTGCCGTATCCAACGCTACAGAAATGGCAATGAGCTCACAAAGCATACTGGATGTGACCGCTTCCACTCGCCGCCTAACAGAAATCTTAAGCGACGGTATAGCAACTCCAATCCCTCCACACCGGACTTCCGCCTTGAACGAGGCATCACAATAAACCCCACAATCCGTGTTCCCCTGCTCGAAGACCTGAAGCAGGCGCGGACACCAAGGCCAGGGAGTGAGTGACCGGGCCCGAGCCACCGGAAGAGCACCGCTCGAAACTTGCTGCAGGAGAGTAATCCCAGCACCAGCCTCTACCAAAATGCTTCGTGCTTTTTCAGACAAGCTTCCATAGTCCTCCAAGATTTTGCCCACTGGATCTGACGGGCCTCTACTCAGGTTCCTAAGGCACACTGCAACCAGAAGCTCTTTTGCCCTGATGTCCAGCGGAGGCTCATTGCACTCCACCCACAGTGCCTGAACCGGGGTGGAGGCTATGCATCTTGAAACAGCACGCAGGACACATGTTTACTGCAACTTGCAGTGCCTGCAAGTGCTGCGTGGACCCATTCAAGAACGGGAGATGGTAATCCAGTACCAATCGTACTAATGTTCTGTACGTCGCTAGGAGCGCCCTTCTCGTCATACTCCCAACATAGAGGGCCCACAACACCGCTGTTCGTGCCAACACCTTTTCTTTTAGCCTGCCTACATTCTCAGACCAATTCAAGGCTGAATCCAGGATCACACCAAGGTACTTCACAGTAGGCCTCGGCTGAATTACTTGATCCCCAACACGTAGCTCAACTCGGTCCACAGCAACCCTAGTATACCGTGTGAACTCCACCACTTCGGTCTTGGCAGGGGCTAGGAGCAACCTTCTCTCAGCCAGAAGGCTCTGAATGTCACCTAGGGATTTCTGTGCACACTCAGTCATCAGGTCCAACCTATCGCCTACAAACCAAATAGTCACATTGTCCGCATAGCAGACGATGTTAGCCGAAGCGCCAACCTCAGTTAGCATTTCATTTATTGCTACTGCGAATAAAGTAGGGCTTAAACAACTCCCCTGGGGAAGTCCCCTGTCAGTATTCACCTCTGCTGACCAAAATCCATTGACCCTCGTCACAAATGTCCGGACTCCTAGAAGTGCAACTATGGTGTCAACAAGTTTCTGCCCTACCCCCATATTGAGTAGAGCAGTCCTAACCCAGGCTATGGACACAGTGTTGTAAGCTGCCTTGATGTCCAAGAAGACAGCCAAGACAACCTTGCCCTGTGCCCATGCCTCACGTATGCTAGAAAGCAGAAACAACACTGCATCCTGTGAACTGCGACCCGGACGATATCCGAACTGCTCCTCAGCCAGACACCGAAAGTACTCGATGTGCCAGCCGAGTCGCCATCTGCTCATATATTTTTCCGAACACATAATAGCAATGCAATAGGCCTATAATTCATTACCTCAGATCTGTTGCTGCCAGGCTTATGCACTGGGACCAGGATAGCGAAGGACCAGGCTGCTGGGATGGGCGATCCATCAAGGATGCACAGAAATAGCGCTACAAAGGACCTCTGATCCTCAACGGATCCTGACAAAATGGTCCCATATCCCACTCCATGAATGCCAACCGCACTGTCATTCCTACCCTGAGCCAACGAAGCCCGGAATTCGCTGAACTCCTATGGAGCATCTCCCACACCAGAGATGGTAGCCCCTCTAGTCGGTGGTGGCGATACCCCTTCTGCAAGGCTGTACACACTTGCAAACCTCGCAGCGAAGGCATCTGCCATCTGCTCACCGCGCAAAATTTCACGATTTCCGATACTCGCGACAGAGCTGTATATCCATTCCTGCACAGTTTTATTGTTACAGCGCCCTATAGCCTTTCAGGCTTGCTGGAGCGAATGAGCACTAGCCACTTCTTCACAGAGGCGCTCGCTGTAAAACTCTTTTTCAGTCCTGAGGATATAGTGCGTTTCTGCCGCCACTCCTCGATAAATTTGCCATCGCTCTTCACTGGGGGCACGCCTCCATCGCCGATAAGATTGGCGCCTATCCCTAACAACAATGGTACACCTCTGGGCATAAAAAATGATCGTTTTCGTTATACTGTACATTTACTTGTCCACCGTTGCAGACGATCAGATCATTTTGCCCTTCAACAATGAACGTTTTAGCATTGTTGAAGACATAACACGTGCACGAAGAATGGATCTGGAGTTTGCTGCGTGGCATTGTTTCCAAATTACAATGGTTAAAACGTTGTAAAACAATCAAAATGATCGTTCAGGGACCCGTAACTCCGGAATCGAAAAAGTGATCTCTCTGAGGATGAAGCCCAGGGAAATTTCTGGCTAAGATCATGTTTCAGATTTTAGGTAGGTACAGTAGTTTTTTCTGAAACCGTGTCATACAAGAAGAAGAACAACAACAACAACAAGTGAACAGTTTTCAAATTTACGTGTGGCTCCTTACTTTTACTCTTGCACGGAATTGCATAAAAGGTGGTGTAAAGTTGGGAAAAGTTGCTATCTACTATCTGGCCAAGTTTGGTCGAAATATATTGAATAGAAATTAATAGTTTTAGTTTTGCTGGAGAGAGGACTTCAATCATATGATACACTATACAGGGTGGTCTAAAAGTCTGGTCACACGCAAATAACTGCCATAATAATGGTCCTACGTACAAAAAAGCATTCAAGGTAATCAGCATTCTATTTTCCAAATGGCGCAAGATACAGCACAAAAGTGAATTACAAAGTTGTACGCGAGCGTCACACGTGACAAACTGCGAAAACAGATTGAAAATCAGAGCATAATAATTGCAATAGTTATGAGGTAAACAAAATAGCAACAAAGTCTTCCCTGAACGTATACATATTTCAATTGAAATGCTACCGAAAATTATTTTTCAAGGGCACTGAAATTGCTGAAAATTGCCATATATGTACTATTATTTATTTATTTAATTGTATCCCCAAGTCCCGAAGATAAACTTGTATGGGTTGCATCAAGTAGAAAATGAATTATAATAAAATCATTTTTACAAATATGATAAGAAAAAAATGAATCCGTAAAAAATAAAAATAAGAATAAAATTTTAAAGCACAACACATAAAGATGAATCCTTCTCGATCAAACGTTTTATGATAAAGTACTATGGCTTAACAAATGTATGATAAAAAATTAGTAAGTTTTAAACAAGATAGACAAATCGGCATCAAAAGCATAAAATAATACCTAATTATTAATAAACTATTCTCTGATTTTTCGCCTAATTTTGCCAAAACTAGTCAAAGTGGTAGGTTAAGTTCAGCTAATAGCTGGTTAAAAATTGTTCGTATATAAAAACATTGACATCTGTTTCATAACTGTTTTACCATGGGGATTTTGTATTTAATCGTTCAATAAATTTTTTTTGAAATGTGCACTATTTTATGGCCATTTATTAAATAAATAAGGTGTTAAATAAACACCTTACTTGTTTAACTTTACGAAATTTACTCTTAATTACGGGCCTTCTGGGGACACTTGTTCCCCTTTGCCCTTCTCCGGAAGTGCCACTATTACAAGCGGGAGGCGGAAAATCCAATGCTTTCCCAGCTTAGCGGGATGAGGGTGATTGGGTTTAATGGCACGTCGACGACTTGGTCATTAGCGCCTACCTCACTCACAGTGCAGTGGTCCGGGCTGCCACTGAGCCACGCATTACAGATATATTAAACTAACGCCAAATCTAGATCTTATCATACGTCTGTACCTCCTGCAAAAATTCGTCTTCCGACCTATTGTGTGCACGGCGTATCTTGAGTCCTGTAAGTATTTTACGAGCGACTACGTCTTCCTGGAGGGGGCGGCTTTAATCGACGGCAGCTATTGTTTTTTGTAACCATCTTGGATATCAACAAGGCACACTGCTGCCAAAAACGTACAATCGATTGTCTGTGTCGTTCTGCGGCGAGCTCAAGATAGGCCGCACACACTTTAGACCATGAAGCCGGCACCTCATTGAGGCATTGACCATCCTTGAACCCTTTGTATAACCGTAGCTGTAGAAAACAAGGGGCTACAGCGACTATCTAGTCGCATTGGTCATCTGTACAGTTCATCCACTTCCAATGTTGAGGCGCACACCTCTATCATGCACTACAACAGCTATCTCTATTATATAAACTAAATACAGTAACCATCAGAATTGCCCGTTACAAATGTGTTAGCTTTTAAGCTTATTTTAAGTTTTAGGCGTAATTGTCAGCGTTTAGGCGTAATTTACAACTTTAATTTCGTAAGTAGGAACTAACGGAGATTTGGATTGTATACAGTAAGCCTATTCATTTTTGCAACACGGTATGCCTCCGCGCACACAATTACAGAGTTACAACGTAATGCGCAACGTAGCCTAATATAGATCAGTGGTAGTAGGGAAGGGACAGGAGAAACGCTGCAGCAGCGACTCGTAGCAACTATTGAAGTTGCCATGGTAACATGATTTTAGATCTAATTTTTATTTTTTAGGCCTAATTTTTTTAACGACAGTTTTAGTTTCGTAAGTAGCAGATAGGCCTAATGGAGAATTTGGTTCGATCGTAAGCCTATTCATTCATGCAACAATGCGACAAGACTCTTTTAAACGAAGCTAAAATGTTTTTGTTTTTACGGCAGCGTTAACACAAATCTTTAGGATTTCAATTCGACGATGAAATGTTATTATTTAATTTAGTTACGTCGAAGAAGTCTATTAGCTATAAGGAGGCAACGATGTTTTAATTTGCCATGTTATTTAACTAACTTTTGACACTGAATCTAACATTGTAAACAGTGGTCGTCTCTATCTGGTACCGTTGCGAAGTTGAAAAAAACGACGGACGGACGGACAGACAAAGTCGTTGCAATAGTCTTCTCAGCCGGTACGGCTGTACAGAAGACTAAAAATGGCTTATCTGTATTAAAAATCTCATATGCAGACTCCTGTAAAACATTGCGATGATCAGCAAACTGAACTATGGGCGACTGGCAAATTTCAGTTCCAATTTTTGGTCCCCAAACCCCTCTCCCCCTCCTTCCCTTTCCTCTGTGGTAGTGGGGATGAACGGTGAGTGCAGGTGTTTTTTTTTTTTGTTTTTTTTTCCTACCTTTGTCACTGTTAGAGAAAAACAGATTAGTTAAGGGAAGCCGTGTGGTACATTGTCTTTGTGGAATTTGAACGTTCATTGACGGTCGTCCGTGAACGTCACTAACGCCGCGTCACTCGTGGCGCAACTTATCTTGAAATGCACCTATTGTGTACGCGGTTTATCTTGAGTTCCTGCAGGTATTTAATTAGCGGCTACGTTTTCCTGGAGGGGGCAGCATTAATCGACGGCCGCCATTGTTTTTGTAACCATCTCGGATATCAACAAGGCACCCTGCTACCAAAAACATACAATTGATTATCTGTGTCGTTCTGGTGCGAACGCCAGATAGACCGCGGACACTGTAAGTCAGCTCTTTGTTTGCGTACTTTATCTCTTGATTCATAGATAATCGGTTTATTTAATTTCTAGAGTACGAACGTAATGCACTATTTTTAGCAATATGTAGTATGTCACAAGGTTTTTAGAAGGTATATCTCCTTGTTTTGGGGCAAACAATATAAAATCGTGGTCGCAAATACTAGGCTCTCATAAATCCCGTTGATAAGGATTCATCAATTAATTTAATTTTGTCACTATTTATTAGTAATTACCAATATCCGTACCGTCCATTGCCATGGACACGTCAACAGGAGCAACCAGAGTGACAGATACTCTCCCAACGAACAGGTAAGTATTTTTAAAAGTGTCGCTAGGGCGATTCCGGTTGAATTCAAGAAAAATGTTGAATCAATTATTTTAACGAATTTCAGCCAATTCTTTTATAATTCGTTAAACTCGATTAAAGAAAAATTTTTAAAATTGTAAAAGAAACAGTACTATTTGTGACTTGGCAAATATAAGATTTGGAATATCGACTGTATATTAATTTATGGATTTATTTGATGTTTTCTCAAGCTACTGTCAACTGTTTAAACTTTAAATTTCTAAATTCTTTAGTTTTTAGTAGTTAGCTAGTCGGGATCAGCACTGTGCCCGAAAAATCCCTACTTCTCTGTATCGCCTCACGTGCATTTGTTTATTAATGTCCACGGCATACAAATTTAGATTTCATGTTTTTCTGTGACGATATTGTGGATCACTGAATAGCAACCTATTTTCTTTAAAACATATTGATGGGAATAATGTCCACCAATCCACTTCTCTACTATGTGCTGTACTTGAACGGAATGGAAACCTACTTTAGGTGTATTGTCTGTTGTTGGTGAGCCACGTCTGAGACCGCGTTTACGGCACGAAACCTTCTCGCTTGCCGAAAACTATTTGCTAGGCAACCATTATTTATTTAGGATTAATTTCCCGTTTCTGTTAAATGAATGCGGTAACTAGGCAACAAATTAAATGTATTATAAATAACAACACGGATAAAGAACAAAGTGCAACAGTCATTTTAAACATTGGTACAACATTGTTGCCATTTCACGCTATTTCCAAAATTTGCTATTCTCGCTGAAAAAACAGCTTCTAGCAGTGATCAAACGACGGCAGAATAAATATCTTCTCGCAGCGAGAATTCAAAATCCAACATGGCGTCTATTTCGTGGCTATCGAATCGAAGACAAACCTTCGAATGCCCAGAAATCTGTCCGTCGTCTTGTACAGCAGTAAAAAAAAATTTTCTTGTTTTCATAAATCGACGCCGTCATGTTGCACGCATCGTACGTCGTGTCGCGATGCACGAGGAGGAGATTTGCGTCCGTGTTGTTGCCGTGGTTACTACGTATAGACAACTTGAAAGCCACATTCTTCGGTAAAGGCGAGAAGCAGCCAGCAGATTTAGTATTAACCGAGCAAAGGCTAGTAAGCGAGAAAATTGTCGTTGCGTAAGCCCGGCCTGATGCCGGCTGGATATACGTTGCGCGGGCCGTTTCTTTTAAAGTGCTTAAAGCCGGGGCGGACCATCAGGGCGTTTAGCTGAACACGTGACTGGCTGACGAGGGGCCCTTACAAGGATCCTGCACAGTACAGAACAGAATCAGAATTCAGAAGAGGGGATGAATTTAAATGAAAAAGCTAATTGGCGGAGTAGAGCAGAGCAGTTGTCGGGCTTGATTATGAAAAAAAAAAATATTTTTTTTAAATCTTCCCCCTCCCCCACATTTTTTTCAATTGTTCTTCGATTGGGTGAAGCCGAGGGGGGGGGGGGTGGAGGGAAGGCCCGTTTGGTTTACTTGCTCACGGGCCCAAAGCATACTTATACCGCCACTGGCTTAAAGTCACCCTTATAGCTATTACTTTCGAAGTTTCTTGATTTTGGATGTAATAAATCTTACGATGTCAAATTTATTTCTATAGGTGGGGGGGGGGGGGTAGAGAAGGCACCCCTTGCAGTCACATACAAGTAAAAACATTCCTCGTAACCAAGTTTTCGCTGGACCGCATTCCCAGCTTTTAAAATAAAAATACGCCACACGCTAGTCAACTCATAAAAAAATGTTCACCATTTCATTTTCCCCTCATTGCTTGTGACTGATTACAGTATATCAGTCTTGAGCAGTTGTGTATGAATAAAGATTCAAATCAATTATTGTTTCCCTGTATACAGCCTGACCAATTACCCAACACGTAAACTTTGCAGTCGCTGCACGGGAGGAAAATAAAACAGTGGAGAAAATTTTTTAATGAGTTGACTAGAATGTGACGTCAGTGGTGATATGTTAACTTCCTTTACAGGATTTGTCCACCCTTACCTTGAAAACGCTGGGGATGCAACCCATTGTAAATTTGGGAGTGAGTGTTTTTTTTACTTGTTTGTGAGCGTTTTTTTTTCACTTGCTTGTGAGCGTTTTTTTTTTTACTTGTTTGCTTCTACCAATAAACTCATGTGGTCATCGTGTGGCTGAGTGGTGAGAGAGCTCAGTCTGGTTGTTGGAGGTTTGCGGATCTGGTCGAACCCCTGGAAACGGGATCTTGCGAAAGTCCCTGCCAGGACTGCCGGCCAGGGTAGCGTGAGAGGCTACCATGCTCCTTCAGCGGCTATGGGAACTATTCAGTCCAATTCTGGCCAATCTTTCAGCCCCTACGATGTTCGGAGGTTTCCGTGTTCAAATCCCCAGGTTGGCACCTCCCTTTACCAGATATTTCTAATATTTCTCAAAAAAAGTCTGGTAAGTGTTCGAACCGGTTCAGCCACACGAGCAATTCGGTTGACTTAAGGCTCAAAGAAATTAATTAAAAAAAAAACCAATTTTAACTATCCATCCTCGCACTTTTTATCAGAACTTACTACGTAAGAATGGCTATCACTAAATCATTAGACTTTTTGAACGTCGTCGCTTAAGAGAGAATTTCCACATGACTTTAAAATATTTTGTTTGGTAATTTTGAAGTAGATCCCGCATTGTTTTTCACTGATGGGGAAAACAATCAAACACGTGGGCTTCCACTGAAAATAGTGGAGATGGTAAAAATACATGTGATTGTTGCAAGTAGTTTTTCCGAAAAACTGGGATCTGAAAGGAGTTTCCAGATGATGGAATTTTAACGCGAAATGACATACGAAAAATAGCCGTATCGTAATGTGATCTGTCGAAGTGCTTTCTTTCCATGATCTTATTGTTTTATAGCGGATTTGTAATGTAATTTGTTTAAATGGGTGGTGTGGGTTTAAAGCTCCATGTTAGTGATTCTTGTGGTGTCGTCTGTGCCTGTTGCTTCTTTTTTGGCAACGAACTAATTACATTGTTATCATTTTCTTTTCTTTTTTTCCTATTCGTAGATTGATTATGAATGCAGAGAAGTCTGCCATACTTTAACCGATTGGCACTGGCACGAAAATATTGATAAGTTAATTCCCCAGCTAACAAAAGGCGACCTTTTGGAATTCACAAGAAGTGGAGGGTACCACCATTGGGGCGTTTACATCGGAATAAAATATGGTAAAATACCTATGGTAATTCAACGATTTTCTCCAGGAATGCGGGGAAGCAGACAAGTCATGATTGGAATAGGTTTGTCTGCAATATTTAAGCCAGAAACTTCGGGAAAACGTGTCGGGATCACCAATGAAGCTCCATTGATGCAGGTCATGGGATCTAAGAGTGTGCGGATTAACAATCTTTTGGACCAGAAGTGGAAACCATTTGACTCCGAGACCATCGTCAAACGAGCAGGGGCGTTAATCGGTACGGATAATGAATAGAGCATTGCCACCAATAACTGCGAACATTTTGTTAATTACTGCCGATATGGGTCTGCGGAGTGTAATCAGACAGGTGCACATGTTATCAGTGGCCTTTCTAAAGTCGTCAGTGTTGTTCCTGCGACTTACGGATGGCTGGGAAATTTGTTTTCAACGAGTGGCGAAGACTCTTCCCAAGACGAAGAAACTAAAAGTTCCACTCTTGCAAAAACGTAACTGTAAGATGACTGCATCTTTTGTTTTAAAACTACAGTGTACTCCGTTGCATGGAAACCATTTGACTCCCAGACCATCGTTAAACGAGCAGAGGCGTTAATCGATACAGTTAACAGCATTGCAACCAATAACTGCGAATATTTTGTTAATTACTGCTGATATGGGTCTGCGGAGTGTAATCAGACAGGTGCACATGTTATTAGTGGCCTTTCTAAAGTCGTCGGTGTTGCTCCTTTTCAACGAGTGGCAAAGACCAAGACCAAGAAACAGAAAGTTCCACTTCTACTGAAACGTAACTGTAAGAACTGTGCCTTTTGTTTTAAAACAACAATATGCTGTGCTGTAGAGTTTAACCAGGGCACTCAAAATTGTTTTAGACTTACGACCCGTTGACCCTGACTGAACTGGCGACCCGAACTAACCTGGTAAAACAAATTGAAGCCTGTTTTGATCAAAATTTATAAAATAACTGTCTTACAAAACTAACAGTTACGGTAAACTGAAAAATGAGCCATCGGCGGAAAATTATAAACTAGAGTAGCGCGGTACAGTAAAGCAATAAACTACACCATCGCAGTATAGTAAGCCACCTTTTTGCACTTACGTTTCCACCGAGTGACGTAATCGGGAATCGTACTAGCGAACAAGTCCATCACCAGCTCACTGCCATACTGTCTTCTCCAATATAACCAATCGTCCACTGTTCAAGTCCGGGTCATGACACTCGAATCCAACGTAAGTGCATAAAGGTGAATTACTGGATACATTATTTCTAGTGTATAATTGTTGCTGATGGCTTATTTCTTATTTGCCTTTGCGTCATTTACAGCAATTTGTGTCTATTATCTGTATTTAAGTAACGTTTAGTAGAGCATATCGGTCGGGTGTATAATTTGTTGCAGAATTTATTGAAAATACACATTTATAAACCTGTGTATTTGGTAATCCCGTTCAATACTTCCAATAAAGCCACAGACATTCTTCATTTTTATCTGTAATTTGTCTTATGGGTACTGCATGGATCGCATATACCGTTAGAATCCTGATTGGACTAATCATCCAATTATCCGTCATTAAGAGTCATTATTGTGATCGACTGGAACGAAGAACTGTGATATTTTATTCTTTCGTCGAACAACCCAGAAACAACATTATTCTCACTACAAGACGTGCGTTCGATCGTTAGGAACTGTAACCAAGAGTTTTTGGCGCGACGCGTATTATAAAATGCAGACAAATTTGGCGACAAGAACCATTCACGCAAAACTGGCAACAAGTGCGGTCACTATGCTTGAGTCTGGCTTGTTTGACAAATTCATTGTGTTCTATTGTCGAGAAATATAAAATAATGCTTGTTAATACCCCCGGCGTAACATACGCTGGTCTAGCCGGTTCCCACATACCTGAGCGAAATACTGTAGTGGGCAGTATGGAATGAAAAGGGTGCATACAACTGGTCTAATTCCCCTCCCCCCCCCCCGTAACCCCGTAACTTACTTACTGAGCTGTACCCCCGGCGTAACATACGGCGGCTTGCTGGTTCCCACATACCTGAGCGTAACACTGTAGTGGGCCCCGGTTTCCCCTATTGTGTGGACTGAATATCCCCATCTCTGCTCCCTCTTTGAACCCCTGCTGATTTGTGTTATGGAAGTAAATGTTTATTTTCAATGGAGGACGTTTCTCTGTTCTGATACCAAGCCCAACCAACCCAACAACGGTCGTGCATGCAGTGATTGTTACTCAACCAACTTTGAAACTCTTTCAAGTCGGCTCTGAAGAGCTAGCTTTATTAATGCAATATGTCGATTTTTATAGGCCACATTTGTTTGTTTGACATTGTCGGTCGCTCGCCCTCTTTCATTATACACCCTCTTTCATTGTAGTGCATAATAATGATGAATTTTCTTGCCAACCTGTGAGGGTGCTAAGGGAGTGGACGATAAGTTTCAAGGCAAGGCTCGATTCCTATTCACTCCTTACTGTACAGCTAGGGGACTGCACACATAGCATCACATATTAGGCATCGGCATCAAGTTTTCCCCTTGAACCGACCCTACGTTCAGAGCAGAGAGACAGTGGGCAGACTGTCCCCCAAACACCAACTGACCATTTCGGCCCCAGCAGGTCAGCTTTTATACTGGCCAGGTGGGGGGGGGGGGAATCCCCTTCAGGCTTCACGTCACGTGACAGGCTAACAGGTTGGAACCGGTTCTCACTAGTTGAGTAGTGGAGCAGGCTCGTTCCCGGTTGTTGGCGCTCTGCCAATAGCCGTGTTTAGACGGGTATTGAGTGAGTGCACAAGCAGCGCATGTAACTGCAAGGCGCACTGGTTAGTGGCGCCTCGCTATGCTTTATAGCGTGTTCATTGTAGTGCATAATAATGATGAATTTTCTTGCCCAACCTAAGCGTATTATATATAGAGATTTAGATATTTTAGTCGATCCATTGAATTTACAATAGCGCAACAGCACAAGCTGACCCACTGACCTGGCCAAAACCGAACCCTAATGACTCAGCGACCTGGTTGACAAAGTGATCCGGTGATCCATCGCAGTGACACTAGCATGGAATAAATAAAAGCTGAGGCACAAGTTTCAACCTGAAAACGTTTGCTTTTTATTTCTTTACTTTTTGACTGCATTATTCATGAATTGGACTGAAGTGGTGTTACGCATGTTTCTCTGCCATTAAGCAATTTAGCGAAAGATGGGTATGGTGTAAAGTCCAAGTAAGTATGACGCATTGCATATCACGTCATACTCGTTTATGTAGATGCAGTTTGACGTTAATCACACACCATACTACTCTTCTTTGGCTAGACCGGTTCAAGGAAAGAAAAACACAGGTAATCCTCAAAGGGATGATGTTCTGTTAACATTTGAGTAAAGTTGGTCCGTAATGATTCTAACCTTAATAATTAATGTCTAATAACAATCTTAAAACAGAAGTAGATAGTATGAGGGAGCCTGTAGAATTTCGTACTTCTTTTTGAAGATTGTTCTTACATTAATGTCCATTAACAATCTTCAAAAAGAAGTACGAAATTCCACAGGCTCTCCCCAATGTAATTACGATTATTACGTGCAAACTTAGGGCAATATTGGTCACATAGCTGTAGCATGACTGGGGGAGGGAAGTCAGGTTTAATGGCGCGCCGACAACTAGGTCATTAGCGCCAACCTCAGTCACAGTGCAGTGGTCCGAATTGACTGTCTATGTCCCGAAAGTCTCAGGTTGAAGTCTGGCGTCAGCTCACCCCTTTGCATTCGTGAAGAGTAGGTGTCCGGAAAATTGCTCTCTTGCTCATGTCGGTTGCGTAATGTCAACGATCCTAGGTATTTTCCGGACAAATTGCCCTCTCCGTCTCGGAATAACCTTAGCAGGTGATAAGGATGATAAGTCGATGATTTCCTTTATTTTTTTTTTTTAGTAAAAGTACAATTTTAGATGATGATTGCCCATCAGGGAAGGCGTTAGAATAAACTTACACGGGGGAAGGGAGCAGGTCGGGCATTTGGGTGGGCAACAGTATTACTACTAAGTAGATTCAAAGTAAAACAGTAGTAAAACGATAAAAATTATTTCAGTGTCATACCTCCTATTCGCAACTCTGCAACCCTTCTTATCACCACGTTGTTCTTAATCTATGTAACTAAGATCGTAAGTTTTTTTTTTTGAGTTTGTTTGTTTGTGTGTCCGCAGTGATCTTCTCGATAATCCTTATTTTATTGAAGATTGGGATGCCATGGAGAGTATCTCGAGTGGGATCCATAGCTAGTTCGGTTTGTAGTATTGTGAATGACTTGTGTATCAAATTTCCTGCTTTTAGCTCGATCTGCAATAATCTGTTGGTCAAGACTCAGGGAGAGGGGAGAGCCTTGGGGGGAGGGGGCCTTGGAGATATTTCGTGGGGATTCCATGGCTGGTTCGATGTGCACTGCTAAGAATGAATTGTGTGCCACAATTCAAGCTTTAGGTCGCTCTGCAATAATTTGTTGGTCAAGCATTGGGGAGGAGGCACTTTGGGGTATTTCATGGGGTTTCCATGCCTAGTTTGATTCGTAAATGGTAAGAATGACTTGTGTACCAAATTTCGCACTTTTAGCTCGATTAGCAAGATTTTGTTGGTCAAGCCTACAGAGGAGGTAGGGGGGTGCAGGAGGGACGCACCAGAGATCCTTGGGGTGTTTCATGGGGAGTTCCATGACTGGTTCGATTTGTGCTGGTAAGAATGACTTGTGTACAACAAGTGCCTCTAGCTCGATCTGCAAAAATCTGTTGGTAAAAACTCAGAGAGGGGGCATAGGGTGCCGTTGGGGGCCCTTTGGGGTATTTAATAGGGTTTCCATGGCTGGTTCGATTTGTACTGCTAAGAATGATTTGTGTACCAAATTTAAAGCTTTTAGCTCGATTTGCAAGAATTTGTTTATCAAGCCTCACGGAGGGGGTACAGGGGGGTGCTGGGGGTCCTTGGGGGTATATCATGTGAGTTCCATGGCTGATTCGATTTGTGCTGCTAAAAACAATTTGTGCACTAAATTTCATGTTGTTAGCTTGAGCTACAAGAATGTGTTGCCCAAGCTTCTGAGAGGGAGCACAGGGGGTGCTGGGGGGAGCACTGCAGGCCCTTGGGGATATTTCATGGTGGGGGGCATGGCTGGTTCGATCTGTACTGCTAAGAAACACTTGTGTACTAAATTTCATTCTTTTAGCTGGATTTGCAAGAATTTGTGCCCTCCACTTAATTATTTCTGCCCAGTGCTCTACAATAATAAATGCTCTGTCGAACATAATTATACTGCAGTCACTTATCCATACCTATACGTTTTATGCTATAGAACTTGAAAATAGGTCATTGGTTCTGTGTCCACGTGAGAGCAAAGAGTTCCAACAACAACAACAACAACGGCAACAACAATAACAACAACATCAAGAAGAAATGGCCATGCTGTGGACGCCGAACGGTTCGATTGTTGTCATTAAAATTTTTAATGCAGTGAAATGGTTACGACACGAACCCAAATAATGAATTTCGTTGGTCTTTGTTAATTCTGGGCAAAACTATAATTATGATTTCAAAGTTTGACTTTTAACATGAAGTTCATGCTGAGACTTACATAAGGACCGCTATTTCATTTGTTTCATTGTCTATGTGCAAAATCCGAAAGAAAGTGGGACTACCCAGTGGCAGACGCAGATTAGATAGACAGTACATTTATTCGGGGATTGTAAGATTCTTATCTGTACCCAACAGTGGGAGTAACACGCACTACACACGCGTACTACACACGCTTTGGGGTAGGATTCTTTTCTACTACTTAATAAAATCAAGACACACGCTAGTGTATCGCCCGCCAAGATGACAAACGATAACACCTATCTAAATAAAATATATACGAGCATTACGATAACTATATCACGTTGTGTTCCTACAGCTAAGGTAGTTTGGTTGTTTTTAGCCATCTGAGGTTAAATAACAAGGCGACAGAAAGGCTGAAACTTGTTTGATCAAGACTTTGGTCACCTGACAATATAAACGTCACTGTTAATGACACAACTTACCGTTTTCATGTTGAAAAAACTACGTGAATAACGTTGATATTTGCCTAATCAAGACACATGCTAGTGTGCCGCCCGCAAAGATGATGAACGATAACACCTATCTAAATAAAATATATATGAGCATGGCGGCCGCTGGTAAGGTGTTGGGCTGTTTTTCAGCCATCTAAGGATATTAACAATGAGACAGAAATGGCTGAAACTTGTTTGATCTGGAGAATTTGGTCACCTTACTACATAAAAGTCACTATTAATGAGACAGCTTACCGTTTTCATGTTAAAAAAAACGACGTAAATAACGTTGATATCAAGAGACACGCTAGCGTGTCACCCGCCAAGATAAAACGATAACATCCAGATAAAATATATGTATGAGCATGGCGAAAACTAGACACGTTGTGTCTTTACAGCAAAGGCAGTTAGGCTGTTTTCAGCCATCTGAGGATAAAGAACAATACGGCAGAAAAGCTTACACTTGTTGGATCGGGAGACTTTGGTCGCCTGACAACATAAAAGTCACTATTAATGACACAGCTTGCCATTTTCTTGTTGAATAAACGACGTGAATAGCGTTGATATTTGCCTAAATGAAATAATTGACAATTACGTAGTAAGCAATTTTCATATATTTCATTTAACCTTCGAACCTTTACTTGGTGGGATTACCTTGGCAAAATAGCTTGGCGTTTGATATCACGACTTCTAACGCCCGAAAAGCTTGGGGGGAATCCTTAACAAGTTTTGTTTTGGGGTAGATTACTTACTAGTAAAGCTTTTTTTTTTTATCACGATAATAAAATCTTCCATGCGGTGAATAAAGCTGGTTATTAGCTCATTTTACAGGTATTGATCTGGAGATGTGCCCTTTTCACATGGACGTTTCTGATTGGTCAAGTGGTTCAGGGGTTAGGAAGCTCCAAACAATCAAATTGATTTTTTTAAGGCTCTGCTAAATAAAGAATTGAATTGAATTGAATTATGCAACAATGCCAAACTGAACATTAAATAAATCCGTGCGTTTGCAAGGATATACTTCAGTACTAATAAGAAATCCGAATTATTTGGAAAAAAAATAACTGCTGTCCTCAAAATCTAATGAAAGCCGACAAAAAACAAAACAAAAATGGACCAGAAAACTAAATTGGTATTTCCGTCTCATAGGCTAACTGCTAAGAAAAAAAAATGGATTTCACCAATTTGGACCAAAAATATCTGATATCTACCCCCAAAACAAAACTTGTTAAGGATTCCCGCCAAGTTTTTCGGCCGTGTAAAGTTGTGATATGAAATGCCAAGCTCTTTCGCCAAGCTAATCCCACCGACTAATACTTAAAGGGTTTAAAGGGTTTAACGAGCGTTAACCACTCCTGGTCATCTGCCCGAAGCCCTAAGGCCCTATGTCTGCAACAGCCTAATACTTCGAACGTTGAAATAATTGAAAATTGCACAGTAAGCAATTTTCGTATATTTCATTTAACCTTCGAACTATTACTCGGTGTGATTAGCTTGGTGAAAGAGCTTGGCGTTTGATATCACGACTTTACACGGCCTAAAAGCTTGACGGGAATCCTTAACAATTTGTGTTTTGGGGTTTGCCTAATTACTAGTTGATGGCTACTGGCTAACGCCATTTTTGTTTCAAGAAAATAAATTCTTCCATACGGTGAATAATTCTGGTTCTTAGCTTATTTTGCAAGTATTGTTCTGGGTGTGTTCTTTTTGTAAGGTCTCTTCTAATTGGTCAAGTGGTTCAGGGGTTACGGACCACTAAACGACCAAATTGATTGTTTTACATTGTTTTAAACATTGTTATTATGCAACAATGCCAATCAGCAAACGACAACTGCAGGACGTAGACTGAAGAAAAGGGGTTTTGGTTTGTGTATAGGCAGTTTCGTTTGTACAAGTAGCTCCTTGAGCAGTATTTCATAACAATACAAAACATTAAAACAATGCCAATCAGCAAATAATGCTAATCAGCAAACGCTAGTGACCTGAACATTAAATAAATCCGTGTGTTTGCAAGGAGATATTGCAGTACCAATAAGAAATAATATTCATACGAAAAAAGGTGACTCCTTTCCTCAGAATGGAATAAAAGCCAAAAAGAATGGTGTTTCTATCTCATAATTGCTAAGAAAAAAAAATGGATTTCATCAATTTGGACCAAAAATTTATGATATCTACCCCAAAACAAAACTTCTAACTCACGTTTTTCGGGGTACTTGGGGACAAAGATGGAGCGACTAGTGAAGATGATTCATTCCCGACCTCCAGTAGTATTGTTTTTTTGGAAAATATGCCGATTGGGACCGTGGTGTGACGTCATATTTACCAATTCCGCCAAAGTAGACCGAACAGCCAATCAGTGTGCTGCAAGGAAGCACGTGACTAGTGGAATTGCACAAAACGGAGTTTTAAAAATAAAATCTCTGTTTAAGTTGTTAGCGGACGAAATAAAAGCATTTAGTTTAGTAAAAAAACAAACTATAATAAACGGAGATCATGTTTTTTTTTATGAATTTTCGTTTATCGAGCAAGCAAACAGTCTCATTTTATAAATGCGCTTTCTTGTTTTCTGATTGACTGACATTGCTGGCTGCCCTTTTTCTGGTGTGATATGACGCCACTAACACCAGCATGGCCGTCTCCTTACTGTTGATTGCCGTCTCCTTTCCGCAACATGGCTGCCTCCTTCGTTTAATCCTTGACCTGACCCGGAAGCAAGTTTGTGACGAGCAAAATGATCTAATGGTGCTTCGTGTCCTACCAACATTATCGTTCTTCTTTGCCTGGGGAACCCCTCACAAGATTTGCGGTGCACGTAAGTGACTTGATTTTAGTTTCCTGTACAGCCGAAACAGATGGGAAGAAAATAGCAATGAATTTTTCTGTCCGTTCGTCCGTCGCCTTTATAACTCATATGGTTTCTCGGCATAAGCCAATGAATTAACATTTGATCGTCGCATTAACCACAAAAGGAAGACACGCTTACGTAAAAAAAAAGGATTTCGTCAATGACAAACATTGGCTTCATTTTAAAAAGTTTCGACACCGTGTTTCATAAATGGATGAATAGGCCTACTCTCGAACCATGTTCTCCATTGGCTGCTGTTTACGAAATTTAAACGGCAAATAAGAAAACTAGACCTAAAATTGGATTGAGGTTTCACGGTAACGTGAAGTAGTGTGTATCGTGAATGAACAGGCCTACTCTCGAAACCAATTATCCGTTAGCTGCAACTTACGAAATTAAAACAGCGGATAAATATGCCTAAAATATGACAATTTCGCCTAAAATTTAAAACTAGGCCTAAAAGCTAACACATTTTTAACCGACAGTTGTGTTGGTTACAACTTTTAGATTATACATCGAGATCGTTGTCGCAGTGCGTGATAGAGGTGTGCGTCTCAACATTTTCGTCAAAAAAGTGGCGGAAGTGTACAGAACACCGGGTGTGACTAGGTAGTCGCGTGTTTTAGCCTATGATTAATGGTGCAGCGTGAATGTCTGTTAATGCGAATGTTAAATCAGGGTCGTACTGAGAGGGCCATTAGGGGCCGGGAAAAGGTTAAGGTTGGCCCCTCTATTATGCCATTTCGTAGAAATTAGTCATAAAAAAAATGTCAGTAGCCTCCCCCCCCCTCCCCCGATAGGCCCTCGGAGCATAGCCCCCACGGGAAACATCCCGTGTTTCCGTATGGCCAATATGCCCCTGAGTTAAATCATGGTGGTGAGGGTCTAACGGCAAAGGACTACCAGCAAATCAAACGGCCAACTCAATTTTCAGTTTTCCCAGCAAGACCTATTTTCGCGATTGGCTTCACCCCACCTACGTATTGCTCTGTGTGAGAACGTATGAATGGAAAGTGTACGCGTTTTTAACGGCCTTTCTGTCTCTTGGAGCAACGTACGTAGATTACCTCATGGAGGGCGTGTAGTCCCATGACTGTGTGGACTTTGAACTATTTGTCCACGAACGTCATTAACTCCGCATCACTCATGCCACATTTTATCTAGAACTACACGCAAGTCAGCTGTTTTATCTCTTGTTTCATAGATTACCTTTTTTTCTCTTTTAGCAGCATGGATGTGACGGATTAATCTAGTTTAGGTATTGCACAAGGTTTTAGACGTTCCCACCTCATTTTTTTTCTGCAGACGATCCACTTACTATGACGGTCACAAGTGAAAAGCTGTCATAAAGAATTTAAATTTAATTAGTAAATATTAGTTTACCGTTAATAATAAGAAATCATAAATATACGACCAGTCCAGCACTATGGAGACGACAAGAAAAACCGCCGTGTCACCTCTTCGTCGCAGCAGGTGAGTGATAACGTGTAGCTATAGGACGAGTATACGGATTCATTCAAGAAAAATGTTAAAACGAATTCCCCCAAACTAACTAGATCGATTTCGGCTGTATTCAAGAAAGTTGTTAGAACGAATGCCCCAAATTAGCTGCGATGATTACTGTTAAAACGAATTCCACCTATTTAACTAGACCCATAGGACAAGCCTGGATAAATTCACGAAAAATGTTAAAACGAATTAACAAATTCCGCCCAATTAGCTAGGACGATTCTGGTTGAATTCAGAAAAATGTTAAAACAAATTCCCCCAATTAGCCAAGATGATTCCGATTGAATTCAAGAAAACTGTTAAAACGAATTCCGCCCAATTATCTACGACGATTCTGGTTGAATTTAAGAAAAATTAGTTTTAAAAAACGCTTAAGCGTATAAAATACGGATGTAAGCCTTAAAAAACTTAATGCTCTAAAAGAACAAATATTATAGAAAAAGGCATGTAAGCCATCAGCATCGCACTAATACGTGTAAAAGAATCTCCAGCGACCCAAAAACAAGCTGGAGCTTCTTTTACACGTATTAGTGCGACGCTGATGGCTTACATGTCTTTTTTTTTAAATATCTGTTCCTTTAGGGCTTTAAGTTTTTTAAGGCTTACATCCGTATTTTATACGCTTAAGCGTTTTTTAATACTGATATCCTTTATTTTTTTTTCTTGTTTCAGAACGAATAACAAAGAAAAGAACACTGTAATCACCTTAAAATAACTGTTAAGAGAGTCTTTTCCATGGCTGATTCGTTTTATACTGCTAAGAATGACTTTTGCACCCAATTTCATGTTTTTAGCTTGATCTATGAGAATT
>JAHWFP010174066.1:30310-40403 GCA_023313725.1 Lithobius niger | reverse complement strand
GGGGGGCACTGATGGCAGTTTGGGTATTTCTTTGGGGTCCATGACTGGTTC
The DNA here is from genome assembly GCA_023313725.1 of Lithobius niger. NCBI lineage: Eukaryota > Metazoa > Arthropoda > Chilopoda > Lithobiomorpha > Lithobiidae > Lithobius > Lithobius niger. The sequence continues at coordinate 40,352 of JAHWFP010174066.1, read as the reverse complement.
GATTTTTACTGTTAAGAAAGACTTGTGTACCAAATTTATGTTTTCTGCAAAATTTCTGCAAAAATTTGTTACTCCACTTAGTGATTTCTGCCCAGTGCTTTACAATAATAATTGCTATGCCGATGCGAATACTGCAGTCATATCAAAATCGTGTTCATGAACGGTGTTAATACCTACACTTTAAGCTGTACAAATTCAAAATATGTTCATTGGTTCGATCTCTAGGTGAGAGTAAGGGTTCTAGCCCATTTGGCTTTCCGTGTCAAGAATAATTTAGTTACATTAAAGTAACATGCGAAAGGTCCTAGGCCTTGTTCATACCTATGTTTTAAGCTATAGAACTTGAAAATCGGTTCAGTGGTTCGGTCTCCAGGTGAGGGCAAAGAGTCCCAACAACAACAACAACAACAACAACAACAACAACAACAACAACAACAACAACAAATGGCTATGCTGTGGACGCCGAACGGTTTGATTGTTGTCATTAAAATTTGTAATGTGGTGAAATAGTTACGACACGACCCCAAATACCGAATTTCGTTGGTCTATGTCAATTCTGGGCGAGACTATAGGAGTTCAAAGTTTGACGTTTAACATGGAAGTTCATGCTGAGGCTTACATAAGGACCGCTAACGCAGTCCTTGATATAAAAACGAATTTTCCCCAATTAGCTACGATGATTACTGTTGAATTTAAGTAAGACGTTAAAACGAATTCCACCTATTTAACTAGACCCACAGGTCGAGCCTGGATAAATTCAAGAAAAATGTTAAAACGAATTCCACTAGAACAACTAGGACGTATCCGGTTGAATACAGGAAAAATGTTCAAACGAATTCTACTCGGATAGCTAGCTAGGAGGATTATGGTTGAATTTAAGAAAAATCTCTACGATTATTATTGTCTTAAGTTAATAATTTTTAGAAAGAAATTTACAGTACGAAATTTACTGTATGATACGGGGAAAAAATAAGTTCTCTTCATCCTTTGCTGCAAGAAGGCGATTGGTTTACAGTCCATCATTGCTCTCATTGCTTGAAATGTGTGGGGTGCCAAAAAATGTTAGCCCCCCCCCCCTCCCCCTAGTAAACTAAGCATGATAGAAAAAACATGTAAGTACCGACAGGTCGCCCATTTTATTGTGGGTTTACATGTCAGAAGCTCAATATTCAGTGTTCACTCTATTGGCGTCACGAACAGATTGAAGACAGCAGGGTAGAAAGACAAAATTGACTCAAAAAGCTTCATGTTTCTTTGGTAACGAAGAGTGGCCCTAATTCACCCAATCTGCATATCTGTGAAAACTTTGGATCCATCGTGAAGGACAATGTGAAAAAAACGGATGCCATTGAACCCCTAGCAACTCGAAATAGTCGTATACTAGGATGCAGGAGCACATCGATGCTGTACTTCGGGAAATGGAGTTGAGCACGGAACTTTTTGAGTCATTTTTCTTCTTCCCAGCCTGCTATCTTCAATCTGTTCGTGACGCCAATAGAGTGAACACTGAATATTAAGCATGTAAGTGTAAACCCACAATAAACTGGGCTACCTATTGGTACTTTCATTTTTTCCTTATCTCGCTTAGTTTACTCTGGGGAAGGGGGGGGGGGGGGCTAACTTTTTGTCGCCCCCAGGAGGTTTTATTTTTTCACGATACTACTGAATGATACCCCGTCGATCAACTACTTTGCAACTCCTTGTTGCCCTCGATCGATGGACTTCTGCTTCCGACGTGGGGGCTCCCTTTGAGGTGGTTTGCTTTGACTTTAAACGTGCATTTGAGTCGGTGGTCCACTCTAAGTTGGTGGCAAAACTTGAGCTTTTGGGAATCGGAGGATATCTTTTAGACTGGTTGCGGGCTTCCTAAGAGACCGCCAGCAACGTGTCCCTATTGAAGGTACCTTCTCTGCCTTCCTTTCGACGTCCAGTGGGGTTCCCCAGGGTTCAGTCCTGGGTCCATTCTTATTCGTGGTCTTTGTTTCGGACCTGTTGCCATCTTCTTCTTTTAAGGGTGACCTCAAACTTAAGTTTGCGGATGATGTTGAGGCTGGCACTGAGGTGGTAGGCTCTGCCGACCATGCCAGGTTGTCTGCCGTCATAAATGCAGTCTGGGATTGGTCAAATCTCTGGCAGTTACCGCTCTCATTGGAGAAGTGTTTCTCGTTTCATATTGGTCGGTCTTCAGCATTAGCCCCTTTCCTCCTTGATGGTAGGCCACTCGGTACGATGAGTGATGTAAAGGATCTGGGTGTATGGTTTACTTCAGACTTAAAATCATCAACACATTGTAAGAAAATCATTACTCAGGCTTTCCACCGTCTTCATGTCGTCAATCGGTGTTTCTCGAAGGCTGACAATCTGACCAGGGTCTGGGCCTTTAAGGTCTATGTTAGACCACTCCTTGAGTATGCGAGCCCAGTTTGGTCCCCCTATCTTCTGGACGATATTAATTTGCTTGAGTCAGTGCAAAGATACTTCACCAGGAGTCTGCCGGCCTTAGGGAAACTACCCTTTGCAGAGAGGTTAGGACGACTGGGCTTACCCACACTTGAACTGCGCCGTCTGCACGCATACTTGTCACTGACTTATTCCATTATCCACAACTTATTACCCCTTGATTTCTCATTCTTTGAACGCCAAAGTTTTCCGGCGACTCGTGGTCACCCATTAAAGTTGAAGCTTCTCTCGTTCCGCCTCGATTGCAGAAGACACTTCTTTGCACCCCGTGTTGTGCCCTGTTGGAACTCGCTTCCAACTGTGGTGGTGACTTCGCCTTCTCTTCATTGTTTTCGTCGATTAATTAGAGCTTGTGACCTATCTAAATTCCTTAAGAGGGTTTATTAGTGATACATCCTTTACCTATAGTGCACCTGTCTTTTATTTTTTCTTTAAATATCGAATTAAATCAGGGGCGGTGTTAGTGTTTTTACCCCTCCGTCACCTAACCAGCTATATGTGGCAGGTTAAACATTTATATTATTATATTATTATAGTGATGAAATTGGAACCATTGTAGGGGTTTTCATTACGTGCGACAGCTCCCCAAGTGCCAACCCCACAGTTAAGGGACTTGCTTGAAAAACGTGTCTTGGTGCTTATCAATGGGTTGCGGGAATTCCAAATTAACCTTAATTGGTGGAATATGGCTAGTAGTCGTGGTTCAGTTTGGTTATGCTTTAATTGTAAAACATGAGCGATAGTATGCTCCGGCTCACCTGACATTCAAGGGCGACACTAACCCTGGCTTAGGGACTAAAATGGAATACCAAACGGCATGAAGCTTACTTGTAACGAGATGGATTGGTAAATTTCGAGTTAATTTAAGTTTCACAGCAAGGCAAAATAGCTACAGGGTTGCAGTGCCAAACTAGCAACAGGGTTGGTCCGGTATGATGTAAAGTTTGGGGAAACGGGACAAAAAGGGAAAATTTCAAATTAAAATGGCCAAAATTATCTTTCGATGCGGGGAGTTGGAGAGTTGGTGGCGGAATGAATTTAAGGTTAATACCGAATTATTGGGAGCACCCGGCAGAAGACCAAGCGAGCTAGAGTCGTTACAATTGATGTCAAACATTAAGTACAGATAATTCACAGCCATACATTGTTACAACAATTAATATAATAGCATCATGTCAACTAACAATGAATATTAATTATTTTGAAGTGACAATGGATCATTACAATTTGACGTCATGTGGACCTTGAGCTTGGCAGATTTCACAAATGACGTCATCGGCGTAACCTTACTGGGGTGGTAAAATTTCAACGTTGAAATCCGAAATAAACTCGCAACACCATGATATGAAATAGGTACATTTCATGATTTTCTCGAAAACAACTAGTTTTAATTCTTTGATAGAGAAACGGCAGAGGTTTCCTATTGAATGTGATGTGCAAAATTTGGTAATGTGTTTTTATATACTCATCTGGTTTTTTTTAAGTCAATATGGTATACTGGTCTAGCGTGTATTTTGAGAATGCATGAGTTGCTAAATTAATGTCTGATCTGACGAAGATGCGGAAGCGTTGGCATCAAACTGCTACTTGGTTGTGCTTCCTGGCTGGTATTCAATATAAAAAAAGAATTCAAATTAACTATCAAATTAGGCAACACGTAAATTACCAGTTAAATTTTTGTGTGTGATGGATGTTTGTGGTAGACTTGAGTTAATAGTTAAATTTTGTATCATTTGTAAACCTTTAATGTTCGTCGTTTGTCGGGAATGTTTGTCCGCACCGGTTGTTGTAGCACCGCGCTGATGCATTTGAACGCTTGTGTCCCGTTTGATTCAGGTGAATGGTACTTCCTACTATAAATACAAGAAAAAAAAAATTTTGCGCTAGCCGTGAGCAAAAAGTCTATGGGATTTAACATGGGAAAAATCTTATTAGGTAGCTAACCAGCTAACTAGCTAGACAGTAACATAAAAACAACGTTATTGACGCATCTTTTTCTTTATGATTGGTGGACACTCATCCTTTAAATTTTTGTTTTTCTTAATCTCTTACCCTTACATTTTCCGCAATTTGAAACATTTCTGTCGTATTGGGATTAAGTTAACATGCCAAAATATGCGTTCAGTTGCTTACGGTTAACAGACACATGTCTGCTAGTAAGCCGCCTTTTTGTCATTAACAATCAATTTTTAACAATCGGATGTCTACAATGGGATGATCTGTTCTTACTTGGCGGCGACACACTAGCGTGTGTCTAGATATCTTTTAGCAGTTTTAATGATTGGTACCGTAAATAAATCAGTGCACGACGGTCGTCATCAGTGTAAAAAGCCATTCTATAGCGCACGCTAAAGCAACTTATCGGTTAGGCGCTCCAAGCGCTCTTCCCTTTGTGCAGGAAAAGGAAATTGACCAGCGCTGAGTAAGCGATCAACCACGCAATGCCCCCTCGAACGCACAACGAAATCGGCTGAGCCTATTAATTATTACAAGTTGGTTTCACATTTCGATGTTAACAATTAAAACAACTGATATCTTGAAACAATAGCAGCAAGTTTTCTTGAATTATTATAAGAGATGCATAGCAAAAAGGGGGTAAATTACTATTTTCAACTCGATTTTCACGTGCTTTGTATCACTGCAGCGTGAGTAGGTGAACGTTTGGGCTTATTAAGAAATAGACCTTTTTTTTGTTATAGCGTGCAATAAAACTTGAATAACCAGCACTCTCGTATAACCCGAAAGCCCGATTTTTTAAGAAAAAATCGTATAACCCGCGGGTTATAGAGTCATACGAGACTCGAAACGTCGCATTTTAGGATATACAATATGTGCATTCTGTTGGCTCTACGCTATTTTATAAGTGTTGATGCTTTTCCTCTAATTCACGTTTAAATTTGAGCCATAGGTCCCCTTACCACATATTTGACGTTTAGCCTTGTGATAGAAAAAAAATCTGTGCATGACAAACACACAGTCATATCGAAATGTCGTAATTTGTGTGTGTGTATCCACCCTATCACCGTAATTTCACGCGAGATTATAGGCGAGTTATACGCGTGAAATTACGGTAATAGGGTGGATATACACACACACAAATTGCGACATTTCGATATGACTGTGTGTTTGTCATGCATAGATTTTTTTTTATCACAAGGCTAAACGTCAAATATATGGTAAGGGGATCCTATGGCTCAAATTTAAACGTGAATTATAGGAAAAGTATCAACACTCTTATAAAATAGTGTAGAACGAACAGAATGCACATATTGTATCTACTAAAATGCGACGTTTCGAGTCTCGTATGACTCTTTACCAAGATTACAATTTTTTTTAGCCCAAGGCTAAACATCAAGCATGCTAAGTGGGGTTGATGGCTCAAAACTGAAACGGGAATGAGAGGAAAAGCACAAAAACCGTCATAAAAAATATTACAGATATCTAAAAACCACAACAAAAACACATTTACCACCTTCGAAGAACACAAAAAAGTCCTACACTTGAATTTTCGGTGAGTCTCCTTTCACCTTCATCAGAAGTTGTGCACGAAAATAAATTAAAAGTCACATCACAGCACCAATTTTCTTCCTGATGTTAAACTCCCGCTAGTGTTTTTGTTGTGGTTTTTAAGATGTCTTTTAAATACTACTGTGACTACCGGTTGCCGGTGTTTTCGATTACAGATATCTCGAAGCAGCAGGCAATGGCAGCGACTGGTAGACAACTTTCAAGTAGACCTTTACGTACTGATATGTTTTAATTGTTTTCAGGTCAGACGCTATTGATTTAAGAAAAAAACGATTAGGAGAAAAAACTGAAATTAAATTCTGTAAATTCAGTGTGCGTCGTTAAGGTTAGAAATTCCTCCTAAATTTAATTTGCGAATAGGTGATGGAGCGCTTACATTACAATCCATGTGTTACTATGGCATGAGGTATAAAACATGAAATCGTTTTCACAATTAGAACTGTGGCAGTTGCCATTCGTATGTACCGCAAAGAGCCTGGTTTAATACTGATCATTTTTCTGTAAACACGAGTTGCATTTCGAAGAATGGTATTTGCAATGACAATTTCACGTTGCATTGTAAACAAAATGAAGGGACCAGAGCGAAGAAATTACCCTCTAGTACCTTACGTGGTCAGCCATCATTGGTACCCCTTGAGGTACGAAAGTTATTGATGATTATTTTTCAAACGGATTGCTATTTAGGCAGCCACTAACCTGAATTTTACTAAAACATACAACAATCCGTGGTCACATAACGATAAAATTATATTGTAAGCTAGTAAACAACCCTTACCATAAAACCTTACCATAAAAACAAAGGAGCTCAAGCAAACGATTAAAGCTCCGTCAATATTTTACCAGAAGTACGATAAAGAGAGGACACAGACCCTTACAATGTTTCTACCTTTGTTACAATTTAAATTTGTTTGTAATTGCGGTAAAGCAGCCAACATCTTTTCCATTTTTTTTTAGATTGGAGATTTTTGATTTAGGTTAAGTAGGTGACCTTTGTTATAAATAGTTTTTTTTTTCGAATTCAAGTGTAGGCTTTGGTAAACACGATGGAAGTGGTAGCCCATTTTAGTACGTGTTGTGTTTGTGCATTATGGAACCCAATTCACTAGAGGTTTCTTTTGAAACTGATTATCGGCTGTGACGGCAGTGTCGTGTTCACAGAGACATCATCCTTTGTGGTGACCAGTTTCTGTAAAGTAGAGGGCCCACAAGGCTCCTTCCCCTCCCCCCTCCCCCACATTTAGTAGCGTAAGTGTTTCGGCTTTGTAGGTTTGTTTTGGGTAAATGCTGTGCACAGTGAAGTTGGTATACCCATTCTGTTTAGTCAGATTAAAATGTTTTTGAGGGAAGCTGGGTCAGGACGACATTTTTCTTTCCTGTAATCTTTACTTTATGTGACCAAGAAATGTTGCATGTTCTTCCGGTTTTAATTCCTTGAAGACGGCCATATATATATGTTGAAGCAGAAATGCTCCTGTTTTATTAAAATTTTGTCCGATCGATGGAGTTTCCACGGTGTTGTCTCATCCTTTCTGTACACTAGGCTACGTTTCCAGTCTTCGTCCAACACCATTACACAATAACTTCCCGAGTTAAAAAATTAGATAACTTTCAATACCTCATGCCGTATTTTATGGGGAATCTCCATGCAGTCTAGTCAGCAGAATTATCACTTATCAGGAAGATTCCCAGTGTAAATGTAGGCCATTCCTCAGGTTAAACTCTGCTACGGTTAACAAAATAAAAATTCTCATTTTAGTTTTTCCTGTTTCTTTTTCTTTTCAGTAAAACTGTGACTACAGAGAAGTCTACCATACTTGTAACCGAATGGTACTGGTACGACAACATTGACGAATTAATTCCCCAGCTGACGAAAGGAGACCTTTTGGAATTCACAAGAAGAGGAGGATACCGCCATTGGGCCATCTATATCGGAATTAAATACGGAAAAAATCCTATGGTAATTCAGCGATTTTCTCCCGGAATGCAGAGAAGTAAACGTGTCATCATTGGATTAGGTTTGAATGCAATATTTCACCCAAAAACTAAAGGAAAACGTCTCGGAATCATAGATGAAACTTATCTGATGCATGTCGTTGGATCCAGAAGTGTGAGGATAAACAACCTTTTGGACAAAAAGTGGGTACCGTTCGACTCCCAGACAGTCGTGAAGCGAGCAAAGGACTTAATTGGTGTAGATGAAGAGTACAACATTTCCACCAATAACTGTGAACATTTTGTTAATTACTGCCGGTATGGGTCGTCAGAGTGTAATCAGAAAGGTGCGCATGTTATCAATGGCCTTGCCAAAGTTGTCGGTGTTTTTCCTGCGACTTATGGATGGATTGCAAAGCGGTTTAAGAAGAGTGATTTAGACTCTCGTCGCAAAAGACAAGAAACTGAAAGTGAAACTGAAAGTGCACTAGAACCACGTTTATCTGAAGCGCTCGAGCAATCGAACCCCTTATCGTTTGTTGTTTATTAATCCTGTCAATAAAAATGTTCAAAAATTTTTTTTAAAGAAATAAAAAATGCACTGTATTAATATGAACTTCCAGCCAACCACACATCAAATAATTATATAAAACACGCAAGCTTTTTGCTACTTAGCAACCAACCACAGGCATTTCACACTGATCTTTCCCTATTTCTCACCAGGAAAAACCCAACTAATGAAAATGAAAGTGAAACAAATGCCTAACAACAACCAAGGGAACTTCCAAAATAATTTAAATAAATTTAAAATAAATAAAATGAAGAAACTAAATTAAAAATAAGATCAATACAATAAACCGATCAATAAAATAAATCAAACCGTCTTCCAGTTGTCCTGAAAGTGAAAGTGAAACCAGTGCTTAACAACAACCAATTGAACTTTCAAAACAATTAAAATAAAATTAAAGCAAATTAAATGAATAAACTAAAGAAAATAAATAAAATAAACAAATAAAATACACCAGTAAATAAAACCCACACTGTCATCAACTACGAATTTCTTTTACCAGCTCCTTACACATGCAGTGCAACCCAAGATTAGTTGAGTCTATATTTTTTTTATCTTTACTTACCTCCTTTCCACTCTGTGGTTCAGTCTTACGGGCCAACCTCAAAACTGACAATGGCTCCAAAACCAAAAGTGTTATTTTTTTTTAGTTTAATAAAGACTTTTGAAGGCGTCCTTATAAAAGCTGCGTGAACAGAGTTAAAAACACTTAAGGGACTGGACATTCTAACAGGAAAAAACCGCTGGGGACTGGCGAAAAAAGGCCATTTTGGAAAATTCACTAAAGATAAACAAAATATGCAAAACGAATAGTTTTTTTTTAATAAACAGTGGTAGTACGACCTTTCCATTAACCTAAATCAATTGTATGTGGCTATTTTGCAGATTCTGCAAATTAAAATCAATCATACCCGTTTTTTTTAAAGAAAAAAAGTTTCTGTTAGAAGAACATGGAGCCATTTTTGCAATTCGATTTGGCCGCATTTGTAATCTAAGCATTTCGTACGTTTAGTGTCAAAAGTTGCCAACAGATGGCAGCACCAATCAAGGACAAGAGTCATAGCTTTGAATGTAACCTAAAACGAAGCCCGTAGTAGTACGGGCTGATTTTACTGCATAGTTGAAAGTCTGCCCGTATTAATGCGGGCGTAGTCCTTTAAGTGAGTTTTGCATGCCCGTATTATTACGGGCATAGTCCCTTGACTGTTAAACAAACTTAACTTTAATATCTTTTACTAGTCATAAATTACAAAAATGCAGTCTTGCAATTCGACTACCATAGACTCATTTTATTACTTCTATAAACTGTACAACTTTTTTAACTTGAATTCTTAAGTATAGGCTATGCTATTATAGTATTTAACAGAAATTCTGTTATCCGATATTTTGAGTATCCGAACCCCTTCATTCCCATTTAGTTCGGATAATTAATTTTCTGTACCACCCTTCCTATCAGGAAGTTGCCTGTCAGGCATTGCTTTTGGAAGGCATGGCTTGTTCTTACCAGTGATATCGGTTTGGTGGTGTTTTTCCCCATCATGCTATCAAGTATTG
>JAHWFP010174066.1:0-30300 GCA_023313725.1 Lithobius niger | reverse complement strand
TTTTGGAAGGCATGGCTTGTTCTTAACATTGATATCGGTTTGGTGGTTGTTTTGGAGTTTTCCCCATCGTGCTATTAAGCATTGAACCAAACTGTCCCCAGAAGGACGAGGGGTGGGCGGGGGAATGAGGCTTAATGGCGCGTCGAGACCAAGGTCATTACCTCCAACCTCTAGTCACAGTGTAGTGGTCCTGGTTGCCATTGCACCATACATTACAGAGATATTAAACAAACTCCGAATCTAGATCTCGTCATAGATCTGTACCTCCTGCAAAAATTGTAACACTCAGGACAGGAGGACAGACGTGTCGTCTAATTGAAGCGCAATGTCTGTAACGGAAGATGGAAATGGCGGCGAACACCATCAAGATGGTGACAATCAACAAGCAAGTGTCGGACCGTAAGTGACCGTTGACACCAATGACATTTAGAAGGGTGGGGGGGGGGGGATTGAGGCTTTATGGCGCGTCGACAGCTTGGTCATTAGAGCCAAACTCAGTCACAGTGCAGTGGTCCGGGTTGCCATTGCACCACACATTACAGAGATATTATTCAAACCCCTAATCTAAATCTTGTCATACATCCGTACCTCCTGCAAAAATTGAAAAACACCGGACAGGGGGACAGACTTATTGTCCAATTGACGCGCAATGTCATGCGGAAGACAGAAACGACGACGAACACCATCAAGATGGTGACAATCAACAAGGAAGTGCCGTACCGTAAGTGGCCGTCGACACCAATAACACCCCCAGAAGGGAACACCCCCTCAAAAGGAAACAGTGAGTAAGTCGGGTGTGACCAATGCGTAAACGGACCAACACCACCCCTTCATGGCGACTGCAGCGACAAGCTGAGTGCCATTCCTCGACAGTGCCTTTAATAGCCAGCAATCATTGCTGTATTGTCTGTCCCATAAAGTTTGCCAAAATGGGTGCAACGTCAGACATAGAGCTGGAAAGACGTCAGAGGGAACAAGGCTGAGATCCCTTTCGAGAAGAAGGACGAGTTTGGCCGATTTGGCGTGGTAGTTTTGGAAGACATGGCTTGCTCTTAACAGTGACATAAGTTTGGTTGCTGTATTGCAGTTTTCCCCCATCGAAGAACAGCATTGAACCAAACTGTCTCCAGAAGGACGATTGGAAGGCATGGCTTGGTTCTTAACAGTGATTGATTTGGTTGTGGTTTTGAAGTTTACCCCATATCCTAACCTAGCATTTCGAGATGAAACATCCTGTATGTACAAGAAACATTCTGTATATACAAGAAACATCCTGCATACAAGTAAGTGTAGTCCTATCACTTTACAGAGATAGGACTAAACCATGCGCAATGGCTGTTTGCCGTGACGTCACCATGAGTTAGCCAATGACGAACGAGATCAACGGCTGTTTGGCCGTCTGATTGGACTAGCCCAGTCACGTGATATGCACGTCACAGCAAACAACCATGGAGTGTGGTATACATAGCGCCACGATGACTTTTGGATCTTTAGCGTTTAAGCAAAACGTAATGTCAAAGTGATCAATTCTTTCAGAGCAAACAAAGAGTATGATCATTTCTCTGATCTTCACAACTCTTAGACTTAGTAAAAACAGCCGCAGGCGCACAAACACAAGCATTGATAATATTTCGGTGTTTATTTGCAACACCTTCTTCAGACCCTAGTTTGAAAGTTTAAAAAAAAAACACTAATGCAGCATAGCCTTGTCTCACACACACACCTTTAGGTGTGGTACGTTTCTGTAGTAAGCATGACGAGTTTTTTTTTATCAATTTCTTTACACGAAATATCACAAGAGCTAAGGAAATTATCGATAATTTTTTTTTACCGCATGTGTTTTGGCACCTATAAACTCACGAGTGCTATTTAAGCAGACATTATCCGTACGAATAACGAGGGACATTATCTACTATTAAATTCCGGAAGTTAAAAGTTCAATCGTTTTGTGGTAGTTCAGAATGAGCACATAGGACCTTAGGGCTACTGCGGGCAGATGACCGGTTGCGGTTAACGCTATCTAAAACCCTTTGACCCTTTGACCTTTTGACCCCAGAATGAGCATTAAACACGCCTCCTGATAGGCGATACAAACAACAGACACATAAGTCACGAATAGTATTTTAATTTTCGGAAAATGGAAGTTTTCCTTGATCACAAAAATAATGAATACACAAGTTAAAAAGCATGCCAGGGTGTATTCATTCTTTTTGTGATCAAGGAAAACATCCATTTTCTGAAAATTAAAATTCTCTTCGTGACTTATGTCTTCGTGGTTTTTTCCACCTATGAGGAGGCGTTTTGGTTTGCTCATACCACAAGTCAGTTTATTGGGGCAAAACACGAATATTGAAAATAATTTGACAATTTCTAATTGCTCAAGCGGTATTGAGTTAGAGAATTCTCGTAATTTGTGCTTATCGTGTCTAAACGGAAACAAAGTTTCGTCTAGCTGCCTGAAGAAACTGATGTTATGGAGGACTGTAAAGGGAACCCTGGTAAAGTCCTGTGCCGAGCAGTGCAGTGTGAGAGACTACCTGTGGTTCCATTAGTGGCTATGGTCGCTGTTCTGTATATTACCTTGACTCCCTGAGATGATTACAGTTTTCCCAGATTGAATCATCGGGTTATCCCTCCCCTTAGTACACTTTTTTCTCTTTATGTCTAATTATGTTCAAAATTTAGCTGGTTTATTTATATAGTAAGCAGTTTGCTCCACATGACGAAAGGCACAGAGAAATTAATTTTGTTAACAAAAATCATTATTCTGCACTGTAAATTACACACACAGTCCTCATCATTGTTTATTTTTATTTTGTACATGTATTTTTTTTTTTTTTTAAAAAACTTATCCAATGGATTTTTTTTTTGGGGGGGGGGACAAAAACAAATTTGTTAATTATTATTTAGAAGTTTTCTTGATACAAAATTTTTGATAATAATGGTTCCATAACTCCTAAGTTAGCCGTCAAATGCAAAGTATACACGGTAAAACTATTTTTCACTAGAAGCGCTTCCACAACATCATGATGCCGTGTTTACTGACCTTATTTAAGGACTTTTTTGTTGAATGACTTTTTTTAATTAATATTTTTATTTTAAACAATCGTTGCATAATAATAAATCAATAAAATGTAGTACACATATTTTTTTTACCAACTGCAAGAGGACACAAAAAGCCAAATGTCTACTACACTACTACAGTGGAGTGTAATAAATTACAAACAGCGCTTTTATTGCAAGCCTACGTGGTCTACTGTTATGCCTAATGATGCAGTCAAGCGGTACATAAGCATTCGTTAGGTTATGCAAACGAACCATCACTCCTTATTTCGAAAGAAAAAATTGTTTACGGATTGTGCAGGATTGTTTACGATGGGAAAATATATACTTTTATTTGAAATTAATGCAACAAACCTATCTAACATGTCGTTATTGTAACGTTTGAAGCGAGTGAGTGCCAGAAGTGTCAAACTCACATAGCTCGGTCCATGTTTTGCATTACAGTGCGTCGACAAGTGAAAACTAGAGAATAATTCCCTTATTGGCTGTTAAATTCAACCAATGAACGTTAAGTGAAAGTGATAAGACCACAGTAGCTATCAATAGCTAGTAACTGCAGTCTTATTACGTGAGTCGGCTGGGATTGGATGAATTTACTACGTGAATAATTTTCTGTCAGAGTAATTCTAATTACTATAATTTTTGTTGGTAAAGAATAAGAAAAAATATCAAGGAAGGAGCTAAAAGAATTGTGTTTTTTTGTGTATATAGTTTGTTTTATTGTCCAGACTTTATTACATCGGCAAGTTTTTCACCTATTACCATACATGCTATTTGCGGATGTGCTGCAACAATATTTGGCATGATAGACGCATCTGCAACACGAAGATTGGTAACACCGTACACTCTGAAAAAAAAAACAGAAAGATAAAGAATTAGATAATAGAATTTACCGTCACAGTATATAAGAATGGGACATACGGGGTTTTCTCCAGTGAGTATACTGTGTAACTTACTGGACCAGGCAAGACAAAAACAACCCTACAGGGACAAGGAATTTTTGACTGCTTCAAGACCCAGGTACAAAGTTTAATGGGTTAGTAAGTTTATGAACAACCAATTTTGGAACATGAAAGCCCTGCCTGGTCGCCGCACCTGTTAACCTCCTCTAGCGAGAAAAAGTAGAATCTTCCTGTCATTAATACGAGCGAGGGCACAATCCTCTCAACAAAGAGGCACGAATTCGCATTTCACACTACTAAATTACAAATGCCGGCACGTGCCAGCATGCTCTGGTGAGACGGTTAGACCTAGGACGATATATGGTAAAGTGCGTTTACCGGACTAGCAGATCCACGGCTTAAGGCGCAGCCAGCATCGATACCTCCGCTTTGAGATTATGGGATGGCAGCCGCCATAATGATTGGCATGGGGTACACAATGTTAGAGTATCACTAGTCGGACGAGTGGGGAAAAACACGCATGACTCCAGTTACACTGTGATACTCTTTGCAAATTTATCCTAGCACAGGAAAAAAAGTTTGCACTAATTTTCCAATAGCTGTTTGATTTTAGAAATTGATTTTTGCATAATTTTTAAGATATACAGTGTTTTTACATTTTTGGTAACCTGCTCAATACATATTTACCTGAATCGCGCAATTACGGCAGAAATGATGAATTACGGGATGTGTATTCTAGAACGATATATGTAAACAGCAATATGGTAATCCTACAATATATTTATTTATTTATTTATTTTTATTACAAAATTATTGTCACCCCCTACAAAGAGCATGACAGCAATTTCAAATTAAAACAACAATTTCACGAATCTCATTCAGGCGAGAGCAGAGACGAGACAGGCGTGAAATGGGTGCATTAAGAGGTGCCGCCATATTCTTCTTGTCTGAATGAGATTCGAAAAATTGTTGTTTTAATCTGAAATTGCTGTTATGCTTTTTATAGGGGGTTACAATAATTTTGTAAATAAAATAAATAAATAAATATATTGTAGAATTGGCCTTTGGCGAATCTCATCAGATCTCATTCAAACGAGAACTGGAAGTTGGCTGGCGTCATGTTGCGTTTTAGACGTCGGCCAAGCGTTGGATGGAAGGCAGATTGCGAAGGTTTGTAATGCATTGTTTCTAGTACAGTTGCTACCCCCTGGTTATGCTGGCCTGCATGCGAGTAGTCATTGCGTGTTGTCCCCAGACGAATTTTGTGGAGTGAAATGGTTAGTGCGCTTTCATAGTATGAAATCAGTACAAGGGTCTGGTCTTATTGTCTAAGGCCGGGGATGGGGGGATTGCTGTAGAATTAAAAATACGACCACCAAATTTCCGACGATGAACTGCTACTGTTACTATTTTAAGACTTCAGTCGGGACTAAAAGTTTAAAAACAGTAACAGTAGCAGTCCACACTGACAAGGTGCCATTTGTAAGTGAAATGTGCGTCGTTTTTAACGAAAGGACAAGGTTAATGTTTAAACAAACTATCTAAAAAACATTCAAAGGGCAACATGATTTTTCAGGGTCTTGAAGGGAGGGGGAGGAGTTCATCGTCGGAAATTTGGTGGTCGTATTTTTAATTCTACAGCAATCCCCCCATCCCCGGCCTTAGACAATAAGACCAGACCCTTATACTGATTTCATACTATTAAAACGCACTAACCATTTCACACCACAAAATTCGTCTCGGGACAACACGCAATGACCACTTGCATGCTGGCCAGTCTAACCGTCTCACCAGAGCGTGCTGGCACGTGCCGGCATTTGTAATTTAGTAGTGTGAAATGCGAATCAGTGCCTCTTTGTTGGGAGGATTGTGTTACTGTTTTAGACTTCAGTCGGGACTCACAGTCTAAAAACAGTAACAGTAGCAGTCCACACCGACAAGGTACCACTTATAAGTAAAAGTGCCTCGTTTTTAACAAAAGAACAAGGTTGATTTTAAACACACTATCTAAAAAATACTCAAAGACGTGTTCTAATTTAAACCCTTTTTATGAAAGTAATTAGAACACATATGATGAAACCACAGTTAGCATGTGTGTCCATACCCATAACGCAGTAAGCATCTAAAAGAAGAAAAGCCAGGAGACAAGGCTTTTTTCCAAAGAAAATTCTTTAAAATATGTGCTGCCTAGTATTTGTACCAAGACTACCTATATTCAAAAGACTTAACGCTCGGTTTCACGTAGCATGCTAGACGCGTCGTCCAAGCGTTGCGCTGAACTGAAAGCACGAAGAACGAAAAACCCCAATCGTAGCATTGATTAGTGTTAGCGGGATGCACAAAAACGTGATATCTACTCATTATTGGATTTACCGGTGTTGCAGCACTAAACGAACATTATTTTACGGTAATAGTGACTATTCTTGAAGTCTTCGGACGATTAACTGCTACGTCAAAGGATCGTTTAACACATTTTTAATGAGAATTGAAAACGCTGTAGCGTATTATACAGTACAATACACACGTACCTTGGTTGTTCTACTGCTTGAAATTCATGAAATTAAACCTCCGGAGGCTTGTTTTGTCGTCGAGTGAACAAAGAGGTACGTAGCGTGAAGCCATAGTTGTTAAACTTTAATAATTTGATGTCAATGCAGTGTTCTAAGTTTAAAATCCGCGCATCGTGTGTCACACGTACCTTTCACAGTTCAGTCCGCATGTTAGAGCAGTTCATTTTTGGGGTGTAAGTAGCGCGACTGGTGGCAGAATCGGTGGCTAACTGGACGACGCGTCGAATTTCTAACGTTAAGCCTTTACATCCAGGTAGCCTTGATTTGTACTGACAACTACAAGACCTTGAAAACACTTATGTCGAGGAGAGTGACTGGAGGGGCACGGGTAGAAGCTGAGACGTTTTCAGAAATGTTGACTGCAGAAAGTGTCATTTTTGAGGCCCAAGCATTTGTATTTTTACTGCAGTTTGGGCAGGGGTCTTTTTGCGACCCCAATTTATGTTGCCGATAAATGTATGTCGACCCCTCGAGAGAGCCTGGGAAATCCATTCCCCTCACCAGTTTTCCTCCGCCCCTCTGCCAGCGATAAATAATGATCGGTCCCTAAGCCAGAGTTAATTTTTGGCTGCAGGTATACTTACTTCAATTTGTCATCAACGACAGCCATTTTGTCGTTGGATGGTCCCATTTTACATGTGCCTGAGGGGTGGTATCCATCTGAAGACATTGTTTTAGCCGTGCACTGGTCAAACTTCTTTTGATTGAATATCCCTAGGAGATCACAAGTAGGGTACTGTAAACCGATGTTTATGGGTTTTGCCCCGTATTTCTTAAAAGCTGCAGTTTTTGCCAATTGTCTACTGATAGTCACCCCTGAAAATACGGAAAACGGGAACAAATAAGATTAGTCACGCTTGGAAACGTGGAAACGTACAAAAATAAGAATAGTCACTAGTGAGACTGTAGAACACAGACTTTAAAAAACATCAGACTATCGTTGGGTAGTAGAATAAACGACCCCTGGACTACGAGATGCCCTCAAGATGTATAATTTTAGTAAGTAAAATTGTCCGGTGTACACCAGAATCTTCTTCAGTAAAAAACTGGAACATAAAATAACATATACGCTCAATACAACCTCAAACAAATTATGTGGGTAAATGTACAATTTTTAAAGTACTCACCTACAAACACACAATTCGTGGCACATGTCATGTAAAGTTAAGCAACAAGACCATGTGCCCTAGAGACTTAGAAATTTCAGACTTAAACTTCGACATTTTTCTTAAAAATGCAGGTCCATCTGTCCGTTAATGGGTATTTACTGAATAAATTAGGATCTCGATTTCGATTTGCTAAATCGTCCGGGATTCTAATTTGAGCCTTAAAAGATATGTTTTTCAGTGTGTACCACTGATGTCTTGCGGGAATCCGGACGGTGTCCAGTTTCGCTGCAGTGAAAACCCCAGCACTCGGAAAGGCACTATCCAGATTTCCATAAGGCATCAGTGATCCACACCGAAAAGCATCATCTTTTAAGACTCAAATTATAATCATGGATGATTGCAGCAACTCAAAAAAATAGAGCTCTCAATTTAAACAATAAATGACCATTGATGGACGAATGGATCAGCATTTGTAAGAAAAACGTCGTCGTTCAAGTTTGTAATTTTGGTGTCTAGGGCGCATGGACTTGTCGTGTTACTTGTGTGTGTTTGTAGGTGATTACTTTAAAAATTGTAAATTTACCCGCATAATTTGTTTGAGGTTGGTATACTTGAGTGTATAGGGTGCCAAACAATGATAGCCCTTTCCCCCCCCCCCCCCTTCCCCAGAGCAAATAAGCACGATATGAAAACAAAATGAAAGTATCAATAGGCACCATATTTATTGTGGGTTTACACTCACAAGTTCAATATTCAGTGTTCACTACATTAGCGTCACGAACAGATTGAAGACGAGCAGGGTAGGAAGACAAAAGTGACTCAAAAACCTCTGTGTTTCTTTGTTATTGAAGAGTGGCTCTAATTCTCCCGATCTGAATCTCTGTGAAAACTTTGGATCCATCTTGAAGAACAATGTTGAAAAAAAAAAAAAAGATGCTTTCTGTACCTCTAGCAACTCGATTCGTCTTACCAGGATGGAGGAGCACATCGATGCTGTGCTTCGGGAATTGGAGTTTAACACAGAGCTTTTTGAGTCACTTTTGTCTTCTACCCGGCTCGTCTTCAATATGTTCGTGACGCCAATGGAGTGAACACTGAATATTGTGCTTGTGCGTGTAAACCCACGATAAAATACACTACCTATCGGTATTTTCATATTTTTCCCTATCATGCTTAGTTTAATTTGGGAGAGTTGGAGGGGGGGGGGGGGACTATCGTTGTTTGGCACTCCTTATGTTGTTTTATGTTCTAGTTTTTCCTAAAGAAGGTTCTGGTATACAATAGAGAAGTGACATTTGCCGCCATATTGGCACCAGTATGGGTTTTGGAGGGCATAACTACAAGGTGCACTACATAAAAATGGAGGGAAAAACAACGGAAGAGCGGATTTCTTACGTCTAAAGTAACGTTGTTTTCTCCAACCACAAAAATCGCGCGTTTTAGGTCTAAGAAATCACTCTTCACAGCATCGGCTTCAGTATGACGCCCTTCTGTTTCTCTCCGCAGTGCCCCTTGCAGCTAACCCATTAAGGCTCCATCATAGAGTTATATACAATAATACTATGTCGTGTCACTGCTCTATAGAAGATTTTACTCGTTAAAATTCCATGTTTGGAGGACATCTCGTGGTCCAAACATACAAAAACTACTCTTTTGTTACTCAAGCTTCAAGGGACCACACTATTGCATGCAGTGCACTAACTACGAGAATCGTGCAAGATTCGATACTTCGATACAAGTGCTGGTTTTTATACCTTATTTTCTTAATTTCAGGCTATGCCTATTTTAATTCCTACTAGTAGAATTGAGCTTACCTGCTCCTAACACAGCCACATCATCGGGATGGGATAAATACTTCGGATCAATGAGAGGTTGTACGAAAGGATCAGCACTTTGTAAGGTGACTGTCCCTCTGCTCTTCGGACGCAGTAAAATAGGCACAAAAGACATCATTTCTGGTCCAGCCCCAGGCAAAAAGAGCTGAATAAGCTGAAAACGAACAGAACAGGGAATATATTAATAGATTTATCAGCACAGGTCAAATGCCAACTTCACACGTTATAAATAAAGGTGTCGTGCAGTACCATGTTGTTTGATTTCTAACGTAATAATAGTAGAACAAATACGGATGCAAACCTATTTACATATGAACATACACTTTCCAATCGCCACTGGAGGGACGCCTATTTGCCGAACTGCACGCCAAGTGAAACGAATGGAACACGCAAATCAAGGATGTGTCGGTAATCAGTATGGCTTAGTGGTAAGACCTCGATCGTGGGTTCGATTCCCCACTCAAGCAATTCTGACGTTTAAGTCCAAAAGACAACGTAAATAGGTTTGCATCAGTATTTATTAATCCTTCTGAGCCGATTGGCTTTCCATCCTGATAAATAATTGTAGCATGCCATACCATAATTATTGAGCTGCAAATCTGCATCCCAGCTTGGCGTCGTTTTAAAATGGAGCCATCCAAGTTAAGCAATCCGTGGCGCAGTTCGATTTATTTAATACATGTAGAGGTCTGCTGGCCTACGAGCGAATAGGATGGGTCCAATAATTCTGGACCCACATTTGAGAGGGAATGTAATTTCTGCTTTGAGCTGAAGCCTTACAATGCACGCGATGGAGTGCATCGTCTTCCTACCCTCGCTAGCACGGTCACTCAGGCTTCACCCCAAAGTAGACTACCAGTCCTCCCTAATGGGGGTCCAGAACTGGACTCATGGACTACCCTGGCTTGGTCTGCGTTGGGTGTGGTGACTTTTTCGGTGACATGGATCAGGTATCGGTAACTCATAAAAAAGCCTGTAATCGCGGGTTACTTTTTAAACTATATACGTGAAGTTAATTAAAAAAATTAAATCCTGAAGAATCGAGAGTTCCTGGCTAAGTGGGTTTCATTTACATCTTTAGTTGTGGTTAGTTAGCTTTCATTGTCCAAGGCAAGGCAGAAACTGTTGATTATCAACGACGCAACAGCAAAGCAAAGGTGACCTTATTTGTAACAAAATTGCGAAAACATGGATAGCCGTTTGTTACAGAATTTCGAAAACATTGATGGCCGTTTCTTACAGAATTGCGAAAACATTAAGCATAGCCGTTTATTACAGAATTTCGAAAACATGGATAGCCGTTTATTACAGAACTGCGAAAACATTGATGGCCGTTTATTACAGAATTACGAAAACATTGATGGCCGTTTATTACAGAATTGCGAAAACATGGATAGCCGTTTGTTACAGAATTGCGAAAACATTAAGCATAGCAGTTTATTACAGAATTTCGAAAACATGGATAGCCGTTTATTACAGAATTGCGAAAACATTGATGGCCGTTTATTACAGAATTGCGAAAACATTGATAGCCGTTTATTACTGAATTGCGAAAACATGGATAGCCGTTTGTTACAGAATTGCGAAAACATGGATAGCCGTTTGTTACAGAATTGCGAAAACATGGATAGCCGTTTGTTACAGAATTGCGAAAACATGGATAGCCGTTTGTTACGGAATTGCAAAAACATGGACAGCCGTTTGTTACAGAATTGCGAAAACATGGATAGCCGTTTGTTACAGAATTGGGAAAACATTATGTGAAACTGAAGAACACACTACCACCAAGGAGAACCACGATGTTCACAAAAATCTTTGATGAATTCTGTCATCTTCTTCAGAATCAGCCACAGGAGAACCGAGGAAAAAACTACATTTATAGGTGGATTTTGAGCGCTGTCCCGTTGGACTACTGATCTCATGTCTTGTGGTGCGTGACAAAATTACGACTCGTTTACGCAGAAAAACATATAATAATAATAATAATAATAATAATAATAATAATAATTATAATAATATAATAATGTAGGTTCGTTGCAAACGCAACCGGACGTGGTTGCCTTCACTGACTGTTAGCCTGCTACGTCGGTTCCAGTCCTTTCCTTTTTTTTTTCAATAATAGGATGCACCACAGCGTCCATATTTTTCCAACTTTCCAACTCTTTTTGTATGAAGTTGGTAACAAACCAGTGTATTAGACATGGTTTCCCTGCTAGCACACATGGCACTGAACCCGTGCTCAAATCATCCTACCCAACCGAACCCACGGGCAAACCCATACTTATATGGTAAGACACCTAAATGTGCAACAAAAGCGTGGTAGACACATTTTAATTTTAATTTATACCGAGTTTAAAAAAAATCTAATTTGTCCAAAGAGCGCAGTTGCAACAGCTCATCTCCGTGGTCAGGGTCTAAACATGTCCTATTCGCTGTCTTTGTATTTCTAGCATCACTATAAGAAGGTTCATATTTATTTTGAGTTGCAGGTATGGCAACTAATGGTGTTTGTGCCATACCTGCAACTCAAAAAAAAAAATATGAACACTCTTGCAACGATGCTTGAAATACAGGCATAGGAAGCCAACATGCTTAGACCCTAACCACGTCGATAAACTGTTGTTGCTGTGTTCCTTGCACAAATAAGATTTAAAAAATCAATTTATAATTGTAGTCATCTTCTTACATTATAAACCAAAGTCTCATAGCAGAAATGAAGCAACCGCAACGACGACCCCCGGAAGGGGAACAATGAAAATGTGCGAGTGTGTCAATTCTTTAGCTTGAAGTTGAAGCTGTTACGTTGTTGCCCTGAAAAGAAGTTGAAATTGGCACATTGTTGCCTCGAATAACAATTTGCTCTAACAATTATCCTTCTAACCCAACACCGTGGTAATCTCAAGGGCAAGTATTACATGACGTCGTGCACAACTACGTATAGCAAAGAGGAGGAAGGGAAGGAAACCAAGAGGAGGGAGAGGACGGGAAAAAAGAAGGAAGGGAGAGGGGAGGGAGAGGATTGGCGGAAAGGGGGAGTGTTACACAAACAAAAATCGACTGTTGCAGTGAACGATCAGACAGCACCGAACAAATACTGGGAAACAACCACGGGTCAAACAAATACCCGGTCGAAGCCGGGTACGATGCTAGTATTCTAATCAAAACAAAAATATGTGCACCACTCTTTTGTTATACATTTAGGTGTTTTAGCCGTATGGGTACGGGTTTACACGAAGGGAGGGTAGGGGGAATGAGTAGGATTATTTTAGCTGCGGTGTGGGTTGGATCGTGTGCCAAATGGAAATTTATGGGTTGGGCTGGGTCCGTTACATTGCTTAACCACAGACCTCCAGAACGCAGGTTGTCTGTGTTCAAACTATGCCTCACCACGTAAAACTTGACAACAAAGCGAAGGGAGGCAAATGCTCTCTCTTGAAAACTTGTCATCTTTGCTTCCCCTCTATCGCATGGTTAGGCCTTTCCATGCAGTTTAGAAACAGCAATGAACCCAGACTAGTAGACCGGCAGAACTCCAAAATCCAATCGGTACCATTCCGCTCCACAAGACGCGCTTCAAGCTCACATACTGTAAACAACAATAGTGAGCAGGAAAAGTGTGGGGGGGGGGGGGGCAGCGTAAGGGGGGAGAAGTAAAAGAAAAGAGGGAAATGACCACGAAGTCTCACTGGAATTGAGAAGGAACATGCCCGATTTCATATGTAATAAATTCAAAAAAAGTTGTGGACTAATGGAACCATACCGTGCCGTGCCATGACAACCTACAACGTTTGACTTCACACGAAATTAAATTTCATTTCAATGAATACTTTAAATTTTAATGATTACTTCAGTGAATACTAATACGCCTTCGATGACGTGTGAAATCAACCGTTCGAGGTTGTCATGGCACGGCACGGTATGGTCCATTAGTCCACAACTTGCTTTGAATTTATTACATACGAAATCGGGCATGTTACATGCCGTGCCGTGCCGTACCGTGCCGTGCCATGACAACCTCGAACGGTTGATTTCACACGTAATCAAAGGCGTATTAGTATTCATTGAACTATTCATTAAAATTTAAAGTACTCATTGAAATTTAATTTCGTGTGAAGTCAAACGTTGTAGGTTGTCATGGCACGGCACGGCACGGCACGGTACAGTATGGCTCGTCCCCACAACATGCTTTGAATTATGACGTGTGAAATCAGTACAAATCAAAGTCCACATCGCTATACGTGTAGTGCAACAACGAAATCCTATGTTTAAAACAGCCAAGATTTTCACAAACCAATGAGTGGAAGCTTTAGGTGGGGGTGGTTGTGGCACCGTTCAGCACTAAAACTAAATAAATAATGTTTTTTTTATGAACAGGGAAAAAAAAGGAATGACAAAAAGGATGATGGTGGTGATTTAATAGCCCGTATTTACAAAAAAGAAGCATTATCTTTTACTTGCAAATAGTGAAGCAATTGCTTCGGATTATATTCATAAGAAAAGTGAACGAAAAAGTTTTGCTTTTAGGAAGAAGTATTTGCTTCAAATTAAATGGTTTTACTCGTTTCATATTCATAAAACGAAGTAGTTGCTTCATACTTGAAGCAGGGACGTACCTTTTGAAGCAGGGACGTAACCCAAACCTTTACGTCCCTGCTTGAAGGATTTTCTTCCAGAAAAATGCATCTAGTCCGGAGCAACTTTTTTTGCAAGAATCTTACTTTTCTCAGTTGAACCTTCATTTCCAGTGTGTGTAGGCCTACTGAGTGGTGTAGTTGCTATAGAACGCTCACAAACCACGTAACACCTTTTTCTAACAATTTAGACCTCTCTTCCCCCTTCGTAACACTCGTATAACACTCGGTGTGGGCCTCCGCCCCCCTCCGTGTAGGTAGGGGTGTCTTTCCCCCCCCCCCCCCCTTTATTTTTTTTACGAGTTCGTTTTTCTAAGGTGTCCTTAGTACCTAGGGGCGCAATGACCAGTGATTTTGAAAAAAAGAATTGTTAAGTCGTGATCTGTGATCACGGCTTCCAAAATAATTTGTTCCCTCGGCACTAGTCGAATGCGCCTTTTCCCTGTTTTATTTTTATCAGTTTAACGTTTTATTATTCATCTTTTTCATAACGGCTTTACTATTCACCTCTTTTCCAAAGAGCGTCATATATTCATGTACAGTGGTATGTAAAGCGTTATTTTTCTTAATCTTCGTGTGATTGCGATTTTTCCATGACCGGGTGTTCGCGGACCTTGTTCGAAATGCTCATTCCGGAGGTAGTAATCTTCACCTCCATGTACGTTTTCACTTTCACCTACTGACGACATTCTCCTCTTTAACTCAACTTCTACACATGCTTTACACTAGACAAATCAACACGTTAATTCAGTTCTCAACGCTGAAACACATGAACAAATTCAGGTCTCAACGCTGAAACAAATTAAACAATTGAACGGGCCTCACATCCACACTACATACAAGTTAGAATTGTTGTAGCACGTCTGAAAGCACACCTTCGGTACCTTTAACTTCTTTTATTTGAAGTACTTACTTGCAAGGAAAAGGTCGAGATTATAAATACGAACTGAATCAAAACCTTTTACTTCTACCTTTTACTTACGAGCGCTACCTTTTACTTCTGCCTTTTTATTCGAAGTAAATGCTTCATTTTTATAAATACGGGCTAAGGTTTACAACTTTGTGTTAACTTGTTACAACATGAATAAAACTCTGCTGCTTGGTTTTGACAAGATGTGCATACGGGTCTCCCTCGAAAAAGAGTAGTATGCTTTCCGAAAACATACGATGCTAACTTTTACAGTCGTATGCCTTACAATCAGTTGTTCGACGTGTCTGATAATACTCCGGTTCTTTACTTGTTCGGGCTTGGTGGTGCGCACATCCCTTAAAGAGGGATTGCCAGCAAATGACAGGCTGCAGCATGTACAGCCATTTTACTGCTACGTACTTCGGTCTAGCCCTAACTTTCAATAAACGAAGGAACACGAAAATAAATTTCTGTTTATGAAACAACACAAGCAACGTTCCTACTTAATTACTGAGTGTAAAGTTGGGGCATCCACGTGCACCAGAGAGCAAGCGGTAAAGTTAAGCCTAACGTAATAACGGGTGCTTTTTTTCTATACATCGACCGTTTGGAAACACAGATTTTGAACTTCTAGATAGGGGCCACCTAGTGACAGTGATATCATCAACCTTGGCCGCTAGATCCCTGCTGCAAGTGGAGGCATCAACTTTTCATCCAATAATTAAGAAGGCACGTGGCGAAGTGAGCTCCGTAAAAACAAATGTCTTTGCGCTTTCCTTCGCTTGTTGAAATCAAGTGCTAGATAAAAGTAAACCATATTTAAAATTATTATACCTGTCATTTACAAATGACAATCACAACTCACCGGTTTTAGATAATCCCGAAATACTCTGGCAGTGTTGTCGCTGTTGAAGAATATTTCTATATCCGGCCAGTCCGGTGGATTATCCGTCACGTTTGTGCTGAGATAAGCCACGCCTTCGAAACTCACTGGGACTGTCATGGGACCTGAGTAGAAACATTAAAAAAAAATAATTACTATAGCAAAATTCCGTGCGTGCGTGATTATTGTGTATTGGCGGAATAAAGGCTAAGATATCGTAAAGAAAACTATTGTTGAAAATAATTGAACCATTTGTCCTGTGTTTATCCGCTTGGCTTTTTTTAGCTAAACTGTCCCACTCATGCTCATTGTTATAACCCCCCCCCCCCCTCCTGTTTTTCCTTCATGAAATTTACTTCCTACTGACTAGAATGTTTCTGGACTGCGTACGAACTATTTTTGTTTATTTTGAACAATCTGTTACTAGGCCTACACGTTGTATACATGGTGGCTCTTGTAGAATTCTGTTTTTTTTTTCTCTCTCTCTCTTAATGCTGTGATTGCTGCTACAAAGTATAAGATAATAGCACGGACGGAAAGCAGCGCGTAGGCTGCTAAAAGTATATTAAATGGTTCTCAGGAGCGCACGCATGGTTTTTTTTTTTTGCGCATGAAACGTTTTTTATGCCATTGTCTAAAAACAAAATCAGATCACGCATCAGCACCTTCATCAAACATTTGCTGGAGCCGATGACCAAGTCAGCTCTTTGCTCTCTTCACATGAACGTCTCGAAACTAACCTAGAGGCTTGTCCAACTCAAACCTTGGACGCAAGAATGACTTTATCAAATGTGGAACTTGTGCACGTTAATCCTGGCATTAAAACGTAGATGTTGTACGCCATAAATACATGTAAGCGACCAATTTCGTTTACTTTGGTAAAAAAAAAAACATCGCCCATATTTGAAAAATCACGAATAAAACGTAAAACAAAAAAACCGCCTGCTCGCGTTTTTTTAAGTATACCATTCCTGAGATTTTGGGTTATATGTTAATTGTATTAATTTTTTTTTTATATCATATTACTCATTTGAGAGGCCGAACCATTCATAACTAATGTTTGGCTTTATTGTATAATTTTCGAGGATTGGACGACGTGTATACAATTTCTTTGACAACGTTATTTGGATTTGTCACGACACAGTAGCGTGTCTAGATACGCAAGTCACTATCCAAGCTGTCACTGTCAGTACGTACTTTACCCGCCCAATTGTTGAAACAATACTTTCGTACTTAAACACCATCCCACACCATTCCCGTTACACCCCCAGGCCAAAAACCAGAAAAAGGAAGCAGTTTGATTCGTACTGCAGCAGTTCGCCCATTTTCATAGCTGTAAGCTTTCTCTTTATCTCGGTATCGGTGATTTAACCCTATGAGGTTTAACATGGGCTGAGCGCACTAGGTCGGTAGACGAACAACTAGTAACACATGTGCTGCATTTCTGAGGATCAGATTTTGTATTGAAAGCCGATTAGCAGACATTCCTACATGAGTTAATTGTTGTCAGGTGGGTCTACCTCTCCATTTTACCACAATTTCAGTTTTTTACCGCACTATTATTTCTTCCCCAAATAAATGTGCCAAACTATGCTTCAGCATGTAAGACAGTTACGCTATGGCGTCGCGCAACAATGGTATACGTCCTCGACAATTGAACTGATGTGGTGTTTGTTGCCTAACTAGCGTGTGTCGAGATCGGCTATCGTCAGGTTATAGGTTAGGTTAGCTTAAAATGATCTTGGTTTCGTATAACTCGTCCAGTTTTAAACCATGTGGTGCAAACTTCTTGATTTTTATGCTTTCTAAACATTTTTTGTGTTATTGTCTTTTGTAGCCTCACTGAAGAAGAGCAAGTGAGCTTCAAAATTTAGGTACTTATTTTTTCTTATTAAATGGTCTTGCAAGAAAACTTGCGTTGGCCGAGATTTTTTCCTGAACTTTCTCTTCGACCTCTAGTTTCGGAACTTATATACGGGTATGCCAGCTTAAAAAAAATGGCACTGACGGGCAAGTTACCTGTATGAGTCTTTTCCCATAATTCTTCATACTGCGGTGTCTCATAACGTATAGAGTTAAAAGCAACGGGTTGGTCCAAAGTGAACATCTGGCCACCAACGATGACGTGGTCTTGAAAATTCTCTCCAACACCTGGCAAATCTTGAACAACTGGAATCTGGGAAAATCAACTCATGAAAATATTGCTGTAACTAGAAGTTTTATATTTGGAATCTGACATCACTTTATTCTATAATGACTGCTTTAAAGTTGAGGCATCAAATTAATTTAAAATGTTTTTATGTGATCGACGGCAAAACGTACCAAATTGTAACTTTCCTTTTATCTATAACTTGACCATAACGCGATACTAAAGTGTCCACGGCCTCTCTTGAGTTCGCCCAGAACGAACACGATAATCGATTGTATGTTTTTGGTGGTAGAGTGCCTTACTGATATCCAAGATCGCTACAAAAACAATGGCGGCCGTTTATTAAAGCCGCCCCCTCCAGGACGACGTAGCCGCTCATAAAATACCTGCAGGACTCAAGATATGCTGCGTACACAATAACTGTGTTTACGCAAAGAAAGTAGACCTAAGCTGAAAGAAACATAATGTAGTGTATTTCTTGCAGCACCCAAACTTGTACGGAAAGCATTATTCTACCGGTTTTTTTTAAATGTACAAAAGGCAAATAAAAATAATACTGTCTACTCTGTGAGACGAAAGGAGAACAAAAATGTAAGCTACATGGAGTACGTTTCTATAAATGTAATGCTCCTAACATTTACAGCCGTATTCAGAAAACGCACTTGAGGGTTAACTCTGCGTAAGGGCCAGTTTAAGGGCCAACCGCTATTTCAGAAATCGCACTTAATATCGCACTGTTATCGCACCGCTATTTCAGAAATCGCACTGTTTAACCCCCATTAAGTGGTTAGGAGAAAGAAGGGTCCTGGACCCATTACACCAACCCTGTGCAAAGGAAACGTGGCGTCAAAACAGTAGTAAGGCGCCAAAAAAGCTAAAGGTCCCTTCATGGAGCCTGGGGAAGATGCTCAGATCTTTTTACGAATTTGCGAAGTATCGCTGGGGTTAAGTGTCGTCTGAAAAGAGCCACAGAGGTGCTCGTGACGGTCAAGTTGGAAAGTGAGTTCCAGGCTGGAACAACTCGCGCAGAAAAGTAGGCTCTACGACATTCCGACTTGAACTGCGGATGCATTAACTTAAAGGAATGACCGCGTGTAGTTGTGACCGGGCAGGCCTCGAAAAAAGGAAGGCCAGCACCCAGCATGCCATGTAGAAGACGGTATGTCAAGATGAGATCTGTCTTCAGTCTGCGCAGTTCCAGGGAGTCTAGATTGAGGGCAGTCAAACGCTTAGAATAGGACAAATTCCCCATGCCCTGGAGACGCTTTGTAAAGCATCATTGAACTGATTTGACTAGGTCAGTGTCTTTCAACAGGGAGGGGGACCAGACCGGGGTTGCATATTCCACTTGGCCAAGATGGCCCTCCCACTCGCCCTTACCTTCCTCGAAAACTAACAGCCGTATTCAGAAAACGCACTTAAGGGTCACTCCGTGTAAAGGACAGTTTAAGGGCCAACCGCGATTTCAAAAATCGCACTTGGCCAAGTTGGCCCTCCAACTCACCCTCAACTTCCGCGAAAACCAAGGGTGATAAGTATCACCCTTGAGAGTGTTACAAGCATGAATGAGCTGCCAATTATTCGCGAGGTCCACCATTTACGTCAGGACAAACGGAAAACACGACTGGAACGGGCGTACATAAACACTGCATTATAGCATTATATGGTGAAGATGACTTGTGATGCGGTTCTGTATGTCCAAACAGAATTTCAACGAACTGCTAACGCCGATGTTAGCTAACTGCGTCAACACGCACACGTAACAGAACGAAAATCTAAACCGTCAAACACATACAGAACAAACGCCATACGCAGCAAAACGCCTACAAAATGGAAAGATAAAAAAAAAATACACAAAATAAACACGTACTTGCTCAGGCGAACTAAACAGAAATCATCAAACACACAGGCAATAAAACACTGCCTTAACTATGAATCTGCTTGTTTCATAAATTATAAACGCACACAAAATACATATGTAGCCGCCCACACGAAAAGACTTAAAATATAAAACAACAAGTACAGACAAATATTAGAAAAAAACTGTATAATGCACAAATTAAGCACGTACATACAAACATACAGGGTCTAATTGAATGGTCTGTACAAACTTTGAGAGTGTGGTCTATGACCATATATAAGATAAAAAAGTCCTATAAACATGGGTCCGGAAATGAACCCGTTTTAGTTACAGCCCTCTAAAGTTCGGGGTAAAACGTTGAAAATTTTTCATAACTTCCACCTAAGTTTTCCAAAACAATGCAATTTTGGACATCATTTTTGCAAATTCAGTGCTACACAATTCATGTTAGTTTGAAGTCTCACAGCTTTGTCGATGGGGCAGTATGGGGAAGGGGGACAACAATGATGAGGGGCGGGGGTAACCTCTTTGGGCTTTATTTATTGAAACAAACATTACGTCGCCATGCAGAGCACCAATACCAATTAGAAATCTTCAACATTTCAGAAGTGAGGAATTTGTAGGTATGTGTTTGCTCCTTTTGAAGCAGGAAAGCTAACACGTATATCTGGATGAAAATCTCTGAGGTACGCAAATGTGTCCTATTTAGTGTAATTTTTTGTTGTTTTTTTTTTTACAACAGACCATAACAAACACCACTGTATGTGCTGTTGTTGCTGGGTAGCCACGAAGTAGGCCTACCTACCGGGTTCATGGTCATTTTTGGGCCACAAGCTCTGCCTTGTAGAAAAGCTGGAAGAAAGGTTTACTGAAGAGGGCTGTTACTCGGAAAAGATGCATTCCAGAATATGGCTTTTTTTCCTTGTTTTGGTTTCTACTAGGATCCATCATTAAAGTTTAGTCAGACTTATTTAGTTACTTGTAGTAATTGGCGATGTAATATTTGTTTCAGTAATTATGCCCCCCCCCCCCCCCCGCCCCCCCCCCCCCTCTCCATATGTTCCCTTACCCAAAGTTGTGAAACTTTGCATTGACATTAAATTATGAAGTACTGTAATTACAAGAATGATGTACCAAATTGCATTGTTTTAGAAAACGTAGTGTGGAAGTTATGAGAACTTTTCAACTTTTTACCCCGAACTTTGGGGGGGGGGGGGCTGTTACTTAAAACGGGTTCATTTTCGGACCCATATTTATCAGACTTTTTTGTCTTATATTTGGTCATAGACCACACCCTCAAAGTTTATACAGACCATTCAGTTTGTCCCTGTACAGTTAACACGCACAAACACACACATACACATTAAAAACATTTCAAACGCAAACTGCGTTCACTTTCTGACATAACCATTGAGCAAAAACAGTCATTGTTACCCTGCATTGGAGTTCAAATTATGGCCGTCGTTGTCAGTGGCCATGGTGAATGGTGTTGGAGTATGCACTTACGGGCGACCGAACGGAGGTTGGTGACGTCAGAAACGAGGGAGCTGGACCTCGAGGACGAGCTGATCAAGGGCCACAGTTTTCAGATTCAGAAACGACCTTGGTGCGTTGATCCTCAAGTATTAACTTTAGCCCTTGGTCGATTCACCCTTGAGTTCATGATGAAGGGTGTTCTGTGAATACGGCCGTTAGTCTCCATTTTGTTTGAATTTTTCAACTCAGTGGGAATTTGTTCATCGCTTAACCAGTAGACGAAACTTGTAAAATGACCTATTACAGGTAAATACCACCTTACGAAATAAAAGAAAACACAAATTCTAGAGAATAACCTTACAGTACCCAATCCTGGATATCTGGCAATAAAACGCAAACGTTAATTTCCGCTCTATAAAGTGAAAAGAAGAACACTATCCGGGCAAGTATTGAAGGTATTGAAGTAGGTTTAGCAATACCAAGAATTCATAGGGTTGGGGAGGAGAATTTGTGACTGAGACCCATACGGAAACGTCTTGGATACAGTCGTATTAGTTCAGTCTTAGTTTATAGAGGGCGCCATGTGTTTTATGTGGGTATTTCTACTCAGGTTTGAGCCTAAAATTAAACTAAACTAAACGAAACTAGCTTGATTTTAATTATTATTTAGCCTAGCTTAGTTGTAATTTAGCTTACTTTGTATTTGGGCTGAAAAATGAGCAAAAATTATCAGATGGAACACGTGGCGCCCTCTGAAAACTCTGACTGAACTAATGGGGACCGATCTAACGTGTTTCAATAGGGACTTTTTAGAGTTACAAATTGTCCTTCCAAACCCTATAAATTCTTGGCAATACGAAGCACAAACAGTGGCAAAGAACCAAATAAATAGTGTAATAAAGATTAAACGCCTTTACCGCCAATATTTATTATATCCTATGTTTTCAGTCGAGATTTCATCCATGCACATCCACAAAGCATTACCTTGAATTTTTCTAAATGTGCTTTTGGACCAATTCCCGACAACATCAATAACTGTGGACTGCCAATGACTCCGGCGGAAATGATCACTTCTTTTCTGGCAGAGGCTGTACATGTTGACTTTCCTTTTCGATATTGCACCCCTGTTGCCCTTTTGTTGCCGTCAAAGAGAATCTAAAGAAAAGGTGAAGCATTTGAAAATGGGTTGGAAGAGGAAAATAATGACATAATGGAAGCAATACGAGCTGGAAACCGCTCTTGCCAATCAAGCATTGTATTAAAACCAACATTTTTGAAACCTCAAAAGTGGGGATCTCTTCGAAGGAATACCGAAGATTTTAAAAAATATTCAATTTTAAAAAGTGTTTTCAGAGAAACCCTCACTGTACGTGTGTGCTTTTAACAGCTAAGAGTGACGTGTCGTTATCAACAGCACCTTTTTAATTAGATCGTATTTGTTCTAGTTGCTAAACTAAAAGGACGTGAAAAAAAATTGACAGTGGAACCTTGGCTTCCAATTTGTTGTTGAATAACTTTTTTTTGGTATATTAAAATAATTAAAAAGATGGCGAGGGGCCATCTTCGTTTCTTTCTCTGCAGTGATTCATATAAATTGTACTTGTTTACTATTATACGATCCATCGCTTGGCGATGTGATAAGCAGCCAGCAAAACATGAAGTCTCTGCGCTGTTTGTTACACTGTTGCTGTCTTTCGAAGATCTTAAAAGGGATTTCCGATTAGATGCAACGATGAAAACTCTCTTTATCCATTAGAGTCAAATAATCGAAGCTGGAGACAGACGCGTTAACTTTAAATTGGGGTCCGGGGACGGGAGAAGTGTCACACGCCCCCCCCCCCTTTTTTATTGTGAGAGCCAGGTAGAGGGCCTCTTTCACTAAAATAATAAATGCAGTTTTTCCACGCAAGGGGGCTAGAGCCCAAAAGCAGCTTCTCCCTCCCCTTCATAAAAAATGCAGTTTTTGCCACATAAAGCGAAAGCACAGTAGAAACTCTCCCTTTTCCCCTGCCCCCGATTTCTTAAAAAAATAAAACATTTAAATTTTTACAACACAAGACACAACTTTTTCCCCGAAAATATAGCAATAACTTACTTTTTCTAACATCCTGCGGTTACAAAAAAATTTTAAATTGGGCAAATGAGGGGGTCCCCCAAAATCAGTGGGCTCGAAGGCAGCTACCTCCTCTGCCTCGTTGTAGTTACGCCACTGCGGGGGGGGGGGGGAGGTGAAAACAACGTAAGGCTTTTACGGTGATAACGTTTAAAATCTTTTTTTTTACCCTTTCGTGCACTTTTGTACGGTTTCTTATTCTTCCGTACGCTTTTTCACGTTTCATTTTGTCACCCTATCTCACGTAGGACCTCAGCTACAAGTGTTGAAAAAAAAGCAGAACGAATGAGACGGATGGGACATACGGAACGGACGGAAAATGTCAGATTTCTTAACCTAGTGGAAGGGCGTATATAGACGTTGTTCAACGGAGAAAAAAAAATATTTCGTACCTTTGTAGCAGTTGCAAACGTTACTACTTTTAGGTTCTCCCTCATCATGGCTGGTTCTAAGTAACCTTTGTACGCGTTAAATCTGCTGCCATTTCGAATTGTGACGGGAGGGTACATGAAACCTAAAAAGAAAGAAGGAAAAGCAATAATTAAAAATAATAACATCGATTAATGTAGTACGATTGTCCATTTCCTCAATGCACTGTGTTCGCTTGCTCAAATGTACACATAGTTTGCGTATGTTCTAAATTATTATCCCAGCTGGAATTCCTCTTCAAAAAAAATGTGTACATTCTTTTTGAAAAACGGAAAGAAAAATCACGAAACTGTCCAAGTTAGTTGTTACAGTCTCTCTGATCATTTCCTTCGAATGAGACGAATGAACCAACATTTTCAAATCAGAAACACGACAGTCTTAACAACATCTGCGTACATTTTACGATGGCAAAGGGTTATTTAACTACGTGTTGTTGCACAGCACAGTTTTTATGCACTGTGCAATTATCAGGCTAGGTACTGAATCCAATTTTTTGCCTTATTAAAAAAATCTATATTTAAAAAAAAAAAAGCTCAAGTATCAATTACTAAGGTTTCTGAGTAGGTTGATGGCAATGCGTATAACAAAATATTTCTAAAAGGATGATTTAATCAAAGTTTTCAAAATCATTAAAATCGCCATAGCATTTTACCTACATATTAATTAACAAAGCCGAACGTGTACTTAGCTGAAATTTTCTTCACTTAACGAATATTTATTCTTCTTCATCTAAAGCAGCCTACTGAATCCAAATATTCAGTCTACGTTAAAAAAGAAACGGCTCATTCTTAAAAAAATTAAAGAAAAATTACTTAAGATGTCACTGCTAGTTTTCAATGTCGACCTTAGTTATCCCATTTCAAGGACACGACTTAATCGAAATTCATTAAAAATATCACATCTTTTCATGTACACATTCCCATGCCCAATAGAGCAGTGACATTTGCCGCCATTTTGGCACCAGTATGGGTTTTGGAGGGCATAACTACAAGGTGCACTACATAAAAATTGAAGGAAAAACAACGGAAGAGAGGATTTCTTAGGCTTAAAATAACGTTGTTTTCTCCAACAACAAAAATCGCGCGTTTTAGGTTTAAGAAATCATTCTTCACAGCATCGGCTTCAGTATACCGCCCTTCTGTTTCTCTCTGCAGTGCCCCTTGCAGCTACCCATTAAGGCTCCAGCATAGAGTTATATACAATAATACTACGTCGTGTCACTGCTCTATAGCCAACAAACTGAAAAATAAGAACAGTTAACGTTACCAATTTGCTGTTTTCCATTGTAATCTACCATGGGAAAACCAAGTTCTTTCCCTGCTTCCAGAAATGCTCCAGCAAGAACTGTTTTGAAATCCGGAACTTCTACAGAAATAGGTCCTCCGACATGATGGTAGGGCTCTTCAGTCATATGAAATAATAAAAAAAGAGAAATGGATATGAATTGTCTATTAAAATGTATGCATACAAAACGCTTTCAAGATTTCAGCTAAGCACATCATTATTATTGAATCGCTCTTTTCCCCGTTTCTTTAAAGATTTAATAGAAAAAAATCAAAATATAAAAAAATGGACCTATTTTTATTTCTAAGAATCTCTTCTCCCAAAAAATTGGAATTGCAGCAATGCACTCTACATCTCAATGAAAAAAATTTGCTAACATGGCAATTTGCATGCATTTTTAATTACAATATGTGATAATAACGATGGTTTGAACACCAATAAATAGTGTTTAGGAAACGACGAGACCGAAGAGCTACTTACACCAGTCCCATGTTAAAATTTCTTTTTAAAGCCACGCTATATATATAGGGGAAGCAGAATGTAGCTCTTTTAAGAAAGAATCTCAGGTCCATCCCATCCAGTACACGTCGAAACGAGCCCAATTTAGGATCCGAAACCACTACGCCGGGAAGAGAGTTCCAAGGATTAATGTCCCTCATTGCGAAGAAGGGCTAAAATTTCTAAATGGGCACGGTTTTGGCAAGTGCGAAACTGTGGCCTCGAATGTTCATTTACGTTGACTGGTTGAAAAGAGGGATTTCAATTCCACAAAAACCTCATAACTCCTTACGTCAGGATTCAATCGCCGTTTTGGTGTAGGAGGCCTAACGTGTCGCCAGACTCTCTAGTTTAAAGATAAACAATAGGAAGTTTTATGAGGCCTAGTAAGGTTTTTGTGAATAGGCGTATAGGATCTGTTCCGTGTGGTATATGTCACGAAGGTGGTAAGGGAACCAGACCTGGTAAGCCTATTCAAGCAGGGGCGGACATTTCCTTCAGTAACTTTGTAGAGTTTGGGTTACAGACATTCAGGGCAGCATGATCTTGTAAATGCTGTATTTCTCAGATTAACCGCGCAGTTAATATGTTTGGCCTAATTCATAAATCTGGATTAGGCCAACCATCTCTGAATTATAAACTTAATATTCAAATCGACATTGCTATAGCTGTTTCTTTAGTAAACACATTCCCTGCTCAGGCAGTCTGAAATACTATGAATCCAAAGGGCAACGTAAAGAGGTTTGCATCTGCATTTATTTAAGCCACGAATATAGGCTCATAAGGTTGCGCATTTTTGGTTTAATTTCGCTTTCAGTGGCCTTCAACCGGTAACTGAAAAAGATTAGGCTCCTGCTCTTTGGGTTCTTTTTATGTCTTTTAGTTCTTTTCGATTACTTTCTCAATTTCTCTGAATATTTTACTCTCTGATTAATTGCAGATATTTCAAACCTCGGCAACTTTTACAAAATTTTAGTGATTTTTCGAACTTAAAGGCGCAAGTAGGGAATAGATCGCTTGTAGAAAATTTGAGATGGATCGGATAGTGGACCCAAAAAAATAAAGGGGCGGTGGGGGGGGGGGGGAGAATGGACCGGAGCCCCTCCTGATGGGGCCGAAGGAGCGTAATTGCAACCCAAAGAATGTTTTAGTTTATTTTCTTTCGAATATTTTCAAAGACTTTTTCCAAACTGCAAGCGCAATCCTTACCGTAATAATCTTGACCAAGGCAAGAAATAGAAACCAGTCTGATTTAGTCACCTTATGAATACGTTATGCTTTAAGGTTTTCTGCTATTTTTTTTTTTATTTTTTCTTCATAACTTATTAACCTTTGGGGGTTTGTCATGCTGAAGCCATGGCTGAAGCCAAAAGGCGGCTTGGACAGTTTTGCTGGGTAATTCCAATCGGAAATTCCTAGGATCTTTTGCATGCCATAATCGCCATGAGCACGAGCCATCAATGGGACCTTCTCTTCCCAAAATTCCAGGAACGGCTGTGGCCAGGCTTGAAACCGGGGTCTCTTGCATATGAGCCAGTCGGGCTCACCATCCGGATACACCTTGCCCCATAATTTTATCTACCTAAAGGCATCCAAATAAAGTGGAAGAGGGCACGAGTCCCTAGTGCGCCAATGTGGGGATGCCCTTGCTCTTCATGGAATTTTTTCTGCTCCTAACCTGTCAGATTCAAAATTGAACCTGTGCATATGAACGAGACAGTGTTAGTTTATGTCAGCGCTCCCCAAACTTTTCAAAATGAGGGCCATATAGCACAGTTGCTGATCTTTTGCAGGCCTTATATTTCCTAGTCTGGTTCTACTGGTGAGTTCCAACGGTACCCAGCCACTCCCCCCCTCCCCCAGGTGTAGTGAGGAGTTACCTTGCCCCAATACCAAACACTGGTTATGTTGTGTTTTTGAAATTAAGATAACAGTATCCCTCCCCCCGCACCAAAGTTGCAGTAGCTTCTCACCAAACCCCCATCCCCCAGGCACCATTGTTGGAAACTGTGGGCTTACTAACTTCTCACTTGGCAATTTATCGATGTTGAGATTTACTCCAATGCGACGTAGGGAATGCAGATGCTCATCAGCCATTCCCGAATAATCGAAATCATCAAGGAGCTTGGATTATACGTAGCTTTGATAGGGTGGAGTATTGCGCATTTCCGCGAGAAACCGTGCGAGATTTTGGGAACTGCTTTACCGTACCACAAACGCATCTGACGTCTCTGGCTCCAATTTTTCGCGCCATTTTACTGATTCTCGCATCTCATTTAGCTGATGAATCGACACAAAATTGGACTAACAAACGAACGAGTACGCATCATCAAACGTAAGCCGGACCGCTCCAATTGCTTAAATTGTTTTAAAGTGCAATAACCTGCCGGTACAATCGACAATGCGACCGAAAATCGCAACGTTTGTTATCAGACGGAGAGAAACGCCACAAGCGACCATCGTAAAGCATGCCATTGTTTTGGTTTCGACGCAACGACGTCAGCTAGTAACTCTCGTCGTGGGTAATCTGGTAGGAATTTGTCGTTTTGTTTTAGTAATGTGTATTTTAACGTTCAGCAAAGATTGAGCGATCGGATATTTCATAATTATTCATTAATTTCATTAAAAACTACTCGCTAGTTGAAACAAACCGACTTGTTGATTTCGAAAAACCAAGCGTCGTCTGCTTCGAGGATCGGTTTGGGGGCAAAAGCGTCATCAACTGAATCTCGCTCGTGTATACTTTACCACGGGAAATAGCTGCGCTCTAGCTCAGACGCGTTCAACTAGTGGTTCCATCCTATCAAAGCTACATATAATCCAAGCTCCCTGGAAATCATCACCTTCTAAGTTAAAAAAAAGTAACCTTCGCTTCACTGAGGGAAAAGGTAAATGTACCTTCAAAGGACAAACGCTTGAAATATAGTATTTAGTGAAAATAAAGCGCGGGCCGGACAAATGTGAGGACTGTGTGTGCCCCCCCCCCCCCCCCTCCTCCACCAGGGGCCGTAGTTAGGAGACTCCCGGTTTACACCATATGACTTAAGGATCCACAAAATTATTAAAACGAAAAGCCATTTAGTTATTTTTTAAAAAATCAACCAATGGCATAAAATAAAAGCAAAACAGATTAATAATAGTAAGTCATCCAGTTTGCATACGCCAGTGTAAAAAATCTGTCGAATTTGTTACCATTAGGATTCATGGTGCGGGTTGGCTATCTCCATCAGTTATTTTTAGTGGTGCTCATAAAGACACAAGCCTCATTATTTACTCATCGACATAAGTGATAGCAAAGAACAATTCCTACGTATTTAACTATGTAAGTACCCAATAGTAGTAAGTGGTGAAAAATATGCACAAAGGTGAAGTGCCCATGGTAGCCTGCTAATCGCAGTAGTCATGAAATTATGATTACTTGAACTTTGTGCTTGCTTCCCGTTTGACTGATAAATTGGCTGGTTGGTGCTGTAGGCAAATGTGTGAATTTTTTAGATTTTTTATTTTAATTGCGTTTGGTTTGTATTAATTGTTAAGTTTGTCGAAATTCTAGTTACGTTACGCTTTTTTCTTGTTAAGATTTTGGAGTTACATCTTCCTTGCAAATGATATCCTGTATAACAAAGTACTCTTTCATTATTTACTATAGGGGCCGAAGGAGCGTATATGGTAGGCCTTTTGCCTGTAAACTTTCTAGTATGCCTAAACATAAACATGAAATCCACTATCATAATACCAAGTCAGCCGGTACATTAAAAAAAATGGTTTGCACGTGCTTTGACAAACGCTTGATTCATTTTTTTTTCTGTGTACCCTCGTACAGTGTACTTGTTTGTAATGTTCATGGTTTTTTTAATTGCTATTGTTTGTTTCTTCTCTGAAAACTCTGGTCTTATACTTTTCAATAGCCATAGGAAGCGGTACGGCTGGTGCGGCATTTGCAGTACATTACATTACATTACAGTACATGCTACCTACATAAGGATAAGGTCCTATCCTAAAATGAGCTCACGTAAGTAAAGAACAAATCGCAAGCACACAGTATCATTAGAGAATGGTCTTATTAGGATAAAACATAAATTAATCAGAGAAAAAAAGAAAGGACTACTGCCCCGACTAACGAACTAGCGAAATTTGAAAACACTAAACATGCAAAAAGATTTGCCCCTTTCCATCCAAATCTTACACTTAGCACACAGTAACCTCAGAATCGAAATGGGGGGGGGGGGGAGGGGATCAGTCACCAACCAAAAATTCACTGTCGGTCAGGATAATGAACTCGTCGGTGGGGCCGTTAATCATATTTTAACTAAAAAAAAATACCTTAAAAATTCGTTCAAAACTTGTCTCCCAGGAGCGAGATAACCAGAAACGGCTTCAGGCAGAGCCCCGGACCCTGCCGGGGGAGTTTTACAGCGCTCCCCAGACCCCATTAGCTGATTTGGTTCGGCCGTACCACTTTTCATTAGCTTCCTACAGCCCTGTACTTTTCAATGATGGTTGTACAAATCAAATTTAAAATAAATCTAATCATTTATTTATTCATTCATTCATTATCTACTCATTCAACTATTTCGTTCACCTTCA
>JAHWFP010174062.1:0-10435 GCA_023313725.1 Lithobius niger | reverse complement strand
ACAAGACAAAGTCACAGCCAGTCATGATTGGTGTTATCTGGTACACACGGTTCTCAAAAAGTAGGCCTCACCAATAAGACAAGACAAAGTCACAGCCAGTCATGATTGGTGTTATCTGGTACACAGGGTTCTCAAAAAGTAGGCCTCACCAATAAGACAAGACAAAGTCACAGCCAGTCATGATTGGTGTTATCTGGTACACACGGTTCTCAAAAAGTAGGCCTCACCAATAAGACAAGACAAAGTCACAGCCAGTCATGATTGGTGTTATCTGGTACACACGGTTCTCAAAAAGTAGGCCTCACCAATAAGACAAGACAAAGTCACAGCCAGTCATGACTGGTGTTATCTGGTACACATGGTTCTCAAAAAGTAGGCCTCACCAATAAGACAAGACAAAGTCACAGCCAGTCATGATTGGTGTTATCTGGTACACATGGTTCTCAAAAAGTAGGCCTCACCAATAAAACAAGACAAAGTCACAGCCAGTCATGATTGGTGTTATCTGGTACACACGGTTCTCAAAAAGTAGGCCTCACAAATCACAGTTCTCAAAAAGTATACCTCACCAATAAGACAAGACAAAATCACAGCCAGTCTTGACTGGTGCCTGCTTCTCAAAAAGTACGACTCATCAATACGACACGACAAAGTCACAACCAGTCGTAACTCTTGCTGTCTGGTACAACCAATTCATAAAAAATAGGGCTCCCAACAAGTTGAGATCAAGGAAAATAAGCGGCGCATTCGTAAAACCCAGGAAAAGAAACTTATGGTGCACGATAGGCACGCAAAGTGTTAATACCTGAAGTCTGTTAGTTTTGCTATGTGTAGTGAATAAAAATCATGCTGACTTGGCTCCCATTACAAAAATATTTATGAATACAAAATCTTAAAGACTGAGTTTTCTTTAATAAAATGTTGCTTTGTGAAACAAACATGCCTTCAAATTCACCAATAACCACCCAGAATGAGCGCAGTCATTCAACGCAATGACTGCCACAAAAAATGCCACAAAAACTGCCACAATGACGCTGAGTGTTGGAAAACGAGAACTGAATTAAGATACTTGTTTTGCTTAATATGTCATCATGGTGACAATTTTACACAACATTCTAAATTTGCCACACACTAGTTGGTGTTGGTGGTGCATTCAAGGAAAGCTTGTTTCATTTAGAAAAAAAAAACGTTTAATTGAAGAACGCACAATCCTTAATATTCTTAAGGTGTGTTTCTATTAGTGGGTAACCTACAGCAAGTTTTGGTTTCATTCGCTAAACGTGGCTAATATTACAAACCTCAGTGTAACATTTTTGCCTCTACTGGTAACGTTTGCCTAGCGGTCCAACATGTAAGTAAACCCGTAAACACACACTTGGCTATTATAACTTTTTTAACTAATCATTTTTACAAGTATTTCACTACCAACCCTGATTTGTCTGTTTACCGATAACTTTTGGTAAGCATACTCTCTTAATAGCCAAATTGGTACTTTGGAAACTCGCTGACCTTATAAATCATGTCATGTTCGAAATAAACATTGATAGCTCCTCTTAGCTGGTTGGTGGGTCCCCAACATTAGAACGAAATTCGACAAAAGGCACAGAACAATTTCATATTTTAATTGTTTTTCTACCCATTGAATTATTGTGTTCAATGATAAATAAACAAAAGGGTTAAAGTAAAGCCCGCTTTGGTGTGGGGAGGGGGAGTGGTGGGGTTTAATTTAATACCTCTAAATCAAAAACGTGACTATACCATGCGCAATGGCTGTTTGCTGTGACGTGCAGATCACATGACTGGGCTAGTCCAATCAGACGGCCAAACAGCCGTTGTTCTCGTTCGTCATTGGCTAACTCATCGTGACGTCACAGCAAACAGCCATTGCGCATGGTTTAGTTATGAAGCACAACCAATATCAAATATCATCTATAGGCTACCAAGTTATTTTCTAGGCAGTCAGACATAGTAGAGGCAGCATCCTTAAAAATAAATGTCAAAGAAAGCGTGAGAAGCAAAAGTAAGAAATTACTATTTGAATGGTGTTGAGAGACACCCGTGCTTTGATAACCAATAGGACGTCGCTTCACCTAAATGTCACACTGCATTTCTCCTCCCAGTAACCACAGAATACGCCAGAAGTTGAAGGCTTTCGTTTCATCATTTAATTTCCTGGGCAATAAATCAGCTACCATAATTTCAAATTCTACTACTGATTCAAATGGATACCGATGAATTAAAAAAAAACCATGGAAATAAATGTTAAAAATTTCTGTAAAATTATGGCTTAAAGAACTGGTAGTTTGTTTCCAGTTCTTTTAACCGTAAAAGAGTACTCTCTGAAAATGCTGAGTTCTGAAAATACACATCTCTGTGTACCTGCGTAGCCAACACGTACTAGCAGAACACAGCGTCTTTCAGGGGGTAGGCGTAGTTCTAAATCGAAAACTGTTCTAAATGAGGAATACTGGCTTTGTGCACTAAGGTTTCATATGCCCTCTTTCATTACATATGTAACACATGTTTACATATCTAATCGTTAAGCTGTACCATCCGTCGAAGGCTGCTCTGAATGAGGAATACTGGCTTTGTGCACTAAGGTTTCATATGCCCTCTATCATTACATATGAAACATATGTTCACATCTCTAATTGTTAGGATGTACCATCCATCAAAAGCTGATCTGAATGAGGAATACTAGCTTTGTGCACTAGGCTTCGTATACCCTCTACCATTACATATGAAACACATGTTCACATCTCTAATCGTTAGGATGTACCATCCATCAAAAGCTGATCTGAATGAGGACTACTGGCTTTGTGCATTAAGGTCTCATATATGCCCTCTACCATTGCATATGATACACCTGTTCACATCTATAATCGCTCAGTTGTACTGGGCTGATCTGAATGAGGACTACTAGCTTTCTGCACTAAGGCTTCATATGGCCTCTACAATTGCATATGAAGCACATGTTCACATCTCTAATCATTAAGCTGTACCATTCAATGATTCCGATTAATGGAACTAGAAACAAATTACTAGTTCTTTGTACTGTTTTACGCACATTTTTAATAGTGTATTCCCATGACGAAGACTATGTTTCTGTGGGTCAAATAGCGATTAAACAGCCTAACCAGAAATGCAACTAACGTCCATCGAAATAATGCCATGCCTGCACCCATTTCCCATTCCTTTTTCCATCCTATGAATCCCAGAATCCAGGCATGGAATAAAAAAAAATCCCAACGGATCATTAAAACTAAAAATAACTCGTTCCACTTGAGGAAAATGACATCAGAGTAAACACGCCTTAGCAATACGTATCGATTTTCAATTAAAACTGCACTATACTGCAGTATATTATACACTATTTTGTCAACTTATTTAACTTTTCCAATTAAACCGACTCTCAGAAACTCACCGATGACTAAGGATATGCACATGGAGAAAAGGCAATGCCGATACGAAAGCCTATACCTCATACAGTCTAAGCAA
Organism: Lithobius niger; assembly: GCA_023313725.1. NCBI lineage: Eukaryota > Metazoa > Arthropoda > Chilopoda > Lithobiomorpha > Lithobiidae > Lithobius > Lithobius niger. The sequence continues at coordinate 6,937 of JAHWFP010174062.1, read as the reverse complement.
GCAAGCGGGTAGGCAGCCCGCGAGCTAGTGTTTTGTCAGCAGCTGGCAAAATTAGAATCGGGTTTAAGGCTGCGTTCAAGGAGTGTGCATGGCTACAGTGCTCACGATCTAGGCAAGGAAGCCGATCACCAGTGTGGTTGCTGCAGTTTCTGCTGCCGGTGAGATAAGAATCACGTTTATGTTTATGACTGCTTGGTGCATAAGCTCGGACTGAAATGCACTGCTGCACTCGATTATTTTAATAAGACAACATGGCGCAAGTCCACACGTCATAACAGCACGGGAAGATGGGCACTTGTTGCATTATAACAAATACATACTAACTATTAAGTTACATACAAGCTTTTGCAGTTTACGTCAATGAAAGCTGTTCCTGTAGAAAGCGACAGTATGTGGTACGCCATATTCCTAGCCCATAATGTAACTCGACAAATTTTATCCTTCCCGCCAAGCATACCGTAGACAGTTTTTGTTCGCGTGGGACAATATGCATGCGGAACGAACGATTCGCTTGTGGCTTCCCGCATCGGCTTTGCATATAAACCAACAAGCGGAGGCTGGCAAATTGCAAAATTGCTCGCGCCACGTGTCCTGTCTCGGCATTGCACGCGTTCCATAAACCAGCCCTAAGTTTATAACCTCGTGGTGGGGAAGCTGAGAGAAACACAGTGCTGCTCTTGGCAACAAATACATTATCCGAATAACACAATGTCGCTCAAGCCAGACAACATGACAGCATGAGAAGCTTGGTGCTTGCTGCATTTGGTCACATACATACTAAATATGCAGGCGTTTGTGTCATTCACTGCATTTACACGCCCACAAGAAAGCGTATTTTCAAGGCATCTGTTTTCAAGGTGCAAGACCGCGATTCAGGCTCCCTTTGGCGAATAGTGGACACGTTCAACGCTACTCTACCGCTGAATGTATTGTAAGCTAGGTAAACTTAAATCCAAGTAATCAAACTTATGCAAGTCTCAGTGGTCTTCCTAGGCATGTATACTTATTTTCAGTTTATTTACCTAAAATTGGAGAGGCATCAGTCCAAATTACGTGGTAACTGTGTCCGCCATGTTTACCAGGCCAGCTCCAACATCTCAATGCGATTACTAGTGTTTACATGACTAAAGACGATGCACCCGACTCCTAAACCACCTCTGTAAAGCACGTCGGGTTCTGTATTGATAGATAGGATTAAGCGCCACGAACGGATGGCTACAAAGCCCAAGGAGGCGACACGGACGCGAGCGAAGCGCATCTCTCTGACGCGCCTCGAAGTGGTCATGTAAATGCAGTGATTGATAGCATCGAAGTAGCCTGTCGTAAGCGACAGTACACGGTCCGCCATTTTGCCTGTCCCAGAACGGCAATTCAACACAGCCAGTCCCCGCGTCACTAAGCTACGTGTGGATATTTCCTATTTCCGGCAGATCGAGAGGCCGTATGCGGAACAAACGAATCGCTCGTGCGGTTCTGCAACTGCTTTGCGTATAAACAAATAAGTAGACGCCGTGCCACATTCATACCCGTGCATTCCAAAAACAAGCCCTTGCAGGAAAAACCCAACGCTTGTCGTACGAAGCTCTAGAATCCGGACGGCATACAGGTGTACATTTCTGTGACAAACTAGGCCCGAACTGAAATATAACCATTGTATTAGATTGTAAACACCGACTTTTTTTCAAGCTTGTTCTTTCTACAATTCACACTATTTTATGCATTCGACAGCAAGCATTGTCTGAATTTCGCGTTTGATTGAGTAGTTAAAAATCCACCCAAAACCAAAACTGGTAGAAAAACCTGCCAAGTTTCCAAAAACGATCGGCCTTTGAGGGTAGTGATATCATTCCACCAGGGAAAGGCCGCCAAGGTTAATCCTATTAGCCAAGTTAATCGCACCGAAGAATACTTTGGACGTTAAATGAGAACTTGAAAATTGCTACCGCTAGTAGCAATCTTCTAGTTTTCATTTAACTTTCGAACTATTAGTATGTGCGATTAACTTGGCTAATACGATTAACCTTGGCGGTCTTTCCCTGGTGGAATGATATCACTACCTTCAAAGGCCGATCGTTTTTGGAAACTTGGCGGGTTTTTCTATCAGTTTTGGTTTTGGGTGGATATCACAACTTTCATAGGACTGTGAACGTACATAAGGTTACACCGTCTGTTTAAGATGCTTCAATCCCATTTTTGCACACACTGACTAACAATCGCTGATTTCGTTCGCTTTGCTCACTCAATCAGCCCATCCCCTTCAGTTGTTTTGTTTAGCCCTTAACCTTCCCCTTAATTTTTCAAGATTTCGTTCACATTTAGTCATGCAGAAACCCCCGAAGGTCGGTTTTACTAAAACAGCAGAATGCGAAGCAATTTATTTTTGGGTTATTAAGAAAAAACCCATTAGCTCGTGTATGCTCGTATTGTTGCGTAACCATCATCTAACGTGCATCTCTTTATTCTTACGCAATCCACGGCAACGTTAATGTTTCTTTGTTTTATCCTTCGTTACAGTTCAGTTTTTTAGTTCGTCCAAGCTTTTACAATAAATCTAAGGACCAGTCTTGATTGTTCAAGCCATTGTTGCTTAAAATCTTTGGTTGCAACTTGGAAAAGAAACGAAATTTAAATTCGCCGGTGGCGAATTTTAAAACCCTCCCACGCATTTGTTCTGACCCCTACAACCCCCAAACCAACAAAAGGACCATCCTCAGATCACTATGCATCCGTGTGCAAAAGTTCAGGTACATAGGCCTTCTCAATTTTGCGCTAGCCATGAGCAAAAAGTCTATGGGATTTAACATGTGAAAAATCTTATTAGCTAGCTAGCTAGGCGGTAACATAAAAACAACGTTATTAACGCATCTTTTTTTCTACGATTGGTCATCCTTATTACTCATCCTTATAACTCATCCTTTAAATTTCAGTTTTTCTTAATCTCTGACCCTTCGCCTTACATTTTCCACAGTTTGAAACATTTCTGTCGCATTGGGATTTATCCTCAACATGCCAAAATATGCTTTCAGTTGCTTACAGTTAACAGACACATGTCTGCTAGTGAGCCGCCTTTTTATCATTAACAATCAATTTTTAACAATCGGATGTCTACAATGGGATGATCTACTGTTACTTGGCGGCGACACACTAGCGTTTACGGAAAAGAAACTATATATATATTTTTTTGGTACTAATAAAAATAAACTTTATTCAGAGAGTGATGCCGAAGGTCTATTAAAATGTCCTTGTGTGGCAACACAATTACTCATAATTTCACAATCTAGATAAAGAAAAATAAACGCAGAAAAATAAAATCACACAGTATGGTAAAAAAAAAATCACCGAGACATTAAAAAAAAAGCAATAATTAAAAAAATAAAACTGAAACTTAGTTGTCAATTAGCCAATCTTTTATTTTATGTTTGACAGAAGTGTAGTTAGTTAAATCGAGTAATTTTGACGGAATTGAATTGAAAAATTATTGGAATGTAACAACCTTTATTTTTTGAGCCATAATTATTTTTAATCAGTAGATTCTTGAACCTTAATGTTTTATCGCGAAGGAAACTCGTTTTAAATTCATCTTTAATTTTGAAATCGTTGCCAAAGTAACATCTTTTGCGAAACAATAAAGTCTCTCAATTTAATTACATTTAAAATTCTGTTTTCCTTAAATAATTCCTTAGAAGGTTTGTAGCGGTTATGTTTTCTGAAAAGCACCTTTAACATTTTATTTTGTAGCTTTTGTAGCCTTACCAATAAGGATTAAAGCAGTAAAACCGTACACTTCAGCACTATATCTAAGATGACTGGTTACCAAAAATGCATCAAAGACGATTAATTTGTTATTAAATTATTATTCAATAGCGATTTAATTTTGTAGAAGAAAGGAATCATTGTTTAGTAATCAGAAGATTAATATGATTAAATGTTTCCGAAAATTGTCGACCCGAACGAAGCCCACGATACTTACTTTCGGTAACTTGCTTCTCCTTGGTACAGGTAAAAGTACAGTTTGAATAATGCAGACATTTTTTTGTATGAATCTATAAATCGTTACTTGAATATTTTCGTGTGTGTAGAACTTCTATCAAGTGAACAGGTTTTATAGCAAAAGCAAAAATTTTAAATATACGTACAAGTTAAACGTAAAACAAGTTTAAAAATAGCATGGCCAAATGAATTGGAATAGGTATGGTGGGTAGGATCAGGACTGCCTAAACACTAAGGTTTGACCTACCAGGGACACAAAAGTCCCCGATGGCATCGCCAGACGTGTTTGGAAAGGCAGGGTAAGGGATATGGCAAATAATGGGCTACACCCTAAAAGTTTGAAGACAAAAGAGTTATGAAGACAAAAGACTTATTTCTTCACTTACTCTTGCTCTTATAAAACACCAAAGACTTGAATTCGACGAATTATTGATTTCTACAGGCAGATGCGAAGGTACAAATGATGAACAAATGAAGGGCTCAGTGATCGCTTTGTTGTTTCTGGAGTCACACGAAGTCTCCAACTGATGACAGCCACCGATAAATTTGTGGCAAAAATATTTGGGTTCAGGGTGCAACTGAAAGGTCTGGCTGATCTTCCAGGGCGTAGTCCGTGATCAAAAATAAGACTAAAAAGTTCTATGAACATGGGTTCGGAAATGCCCCCGTATCTTTAATTACAGCCTCCCTCCCCCCAATTTATGTTGAAATTTCCTCATAACTTCCCCACTGCAATTGGCACATCCTTTTTGAAACTTCATTACTTCATAATGTAAATGTTAATTTGATGTCCCACACCTTTGTGGACCGGGGGGGGGGGCGTATGGAGGTGGATAGGTGGCTGGGGAAATTTCTTTGATAGCTTGGAAAGGAAAGCTTTCCACATTTTGTCTTGTTTTGATGCGTGTGTATTAGGATCCATCATTAAGGTTTGATCACGGCTTTTAATAACCTGTAGTGATTGGCGATGTAATGTTTGTTTGGGGAAAGACCAAAGGGAGTTCCCCCCTTGCTCCCCCCCCCCTCCAATGCCTCATCCGTAACGTTGTTTTGAGACCTCATAATAACATTAGCTTAAAAGCACTGTAGTTGTAAGAATGATGTACTAACCTGTATTGATTTGGAAGACTTAAGTGGAAAGTTATGAAAGATTTCACCTTTTTTCCCCTAACTTTTTTTTTTTGGGGGGGGGGGCTGTAACTAGAGACGGTGTATTTCCGGACCCATGTTTATAGGACGTTTTAGTCTTATTTTTGATAATAATAATAATAATTTGTTGCCGGAGCAACAGAACTGGCAAGGACACAAGGGATCGCTGACTGTCAGCCTAAAAAAGGGACAGAAATATATATATGAAGATAAAAAGCTAAAGGGGAAGGTGTGACAAAGAATAATGAATGGGATTATTAAAATGCAAAAGCAAAAATTTTAAATATACGTACAAGTGAAACGTAAAACAAGTTTAAAAACAGCATAGCCAAATGAATTGGAATAGGTAGGATGGGTAGGGTCAGGACTGCCTAACCACTAAGGTTAGACCTACCAGGGACACAAAAGTCCCCGATGGCATCGCCAGACGTGTTTGGAAAGGCAGGGTAAGGGAGACGACAAATAATGGGCTACACCCTAAAAGTTTGGCCAGACTTTTCAGATACGCCCTATAGTGACATGCAAAGGTGTGTGGATCGGCCCTTCATTGGTCTCAACTTCTGCAAATTTCGCTTCATTAGCGCTCGGGCAAATACGTAAACCAATCAAATCACAACCAACAGCTATACCTCTGCCGCAACCAACAAACACACGTCGAAACACTCTTTCTGAAATGCCCCCCATTCAGCCTCTTCACAATGATGCTCGCTGAATCTCTGCGATATATCACAGTCTTACGATCGATTTGTGGTGCACTAATGCATTAAGTGAAAGAGTAGTAATGTTCACCTTCTCATTTGCGAAATGCTTTCATGTGTTTCCCCGTCACCATCCTCCTCAAATTTCTTCTCCAGGCAGGAGCTGCGTCTGTTTTGATCCTTTTTGGCAGAGACCAGCGCAGCAGACCCCCTCTCTCTCTCAGTCTCTCTCTCTCTCTGCTCTATTGATTGGTTGCCAAGCAACAGGTAGAACACCTGTGGACGACCTCAGGCTGCGAAGCAAGCAGCGGAAAACACAGCATGCACCAACAGTTGTTAGCAACCTCAGAAAGTGAATCCATCCGCGTTTCACTACGTTGCATTTACCACAGCACACAGTCAAGCTGGTACAGACCCGGGCGAAATATTGCAGCTATCTCTACAACACACCATTCTTTCGAGGAGTGGGTAAAATATTGCGGGAAAAAAAAAACTTAGGCCAAAAAAATGATAATTATGGTGCATGCATACATGGCAACCTGCCACTTGGTAACTTTTCTCAAAACGTCACCCTAGGATTGATTATTTGACTTCTGGGAAAAAGTACTTCTTAAGTGGAGGTGGCATGCCGTATTCTCAAATACGTTAAAAATACACAGAAAACAATCAAATTTTTGGTGGAATGTTTCCCCAGCTTATGAAGGTAAGGGGTAAGGTGGCCTCATAGTTAGGATGACCGTCTCATGTACCAGAGGTCCCGATATCGAATCCGGCCTCAGACCCACGTCTGGCATTTTCGGGAAGAGAATGGCCCTGTGGTGTCTCATGCTCATGTCAATTGTGTCATGTAAAAGATGGTATTTACCGACTAAAGTTGTCCCTCTTTCCTTGTGGCTCTGAAGCTAATGCTGGGTGCGCATCAAACAACAACAATTATACGGAAAATAAAGGGACAAGTAAAAAACATATACCACATTGTTTTTTTTTTTTAACTTTTCGTTTTCCCCTTTTGACACTGGAGAAACACACCAGCTAAAATTTGGTTGTTTTATGCGTATTTTAATGGGTGCGGGGACAAGGGAAGCTTTTTTTGCCCTACG